>JANRMR010119502.1:0-13015 GCA_025434825.1 Bergia sp. 'catenularis' | reverse complement strand
CAAGACCAAGTGCGGTACCTTCAGTCTGTTGGAATCATCTCGAGAGTAATGAAATTTGCATATCAGCCACGATATCAGTGTTCAACAACAGGCCTAGGAAACTCGCGTTGGAACAAAGTAACTTTGATTGAGAATAACTTTATTACTCGGGCTTCCTGTGGAATGCCCGAGTTATAAATTCGGCTTCGTTTTCCATATTTTGTTCAGTCACAAAATGTAGTCACGTGGCTCATAAATATCACGTGATCGATATCGTTTCACTTCACGTGGTCGATGGCTGTCTTTGCGTTGCTTTCGGTTTTCTTCTTGGCTGAAGCCATGGATTTTGCGTTGCTTTCGGTTTTCTTCTTGACTGAAGCCATGGATAAGGTAAAGTTATTGATATTTAGTACGCTCAAACCACTTACAGATGCACACACTGTTGGCGGTAGACCCACACTAAAAGATGTCGAGCGTTTTCGAAACGGGTCGAACGTTTTGAGAGACCGCAAACACTTTATCGTGAACCTAGCTATATCAAACAAGCTATTAAGTATCTATAACTGTGAAACAACTGCTTCTGAATGTTATAATGTGAACTATGGCATTACAAAGGACCATATTGCTGAATGTAAAGACAGTTTTAGTGAGCAACAAAGGAACTTTGCAACCGAAGAAACCATAAGAACTACATCATGTGACTCTGAATGTCAAGCCACGTTTGCAATGAATATTTCCATCATATTAATGGTAAAAGTGGTAAATATTCTTTTATTACTTAACTTTTACTTTTTAATTATTGTGAACGGTTATTTTATCACTGATTTATTGATAATTATACTTCTTTTAATAACATATTTTCTATTAGTCCATTACTTTGTACCAAGTCTTGATGTTTATTATGAAACGATTTTGGATTCATCGATCATTGATTGTAATAATATATTAGGTAAAGCCAATGATTTGACTGTAAATGTATACAATGATGCTATAGTCACAATAAATATTACAAAGAATACTAGATGTCGTTATTCAAAGTATGTTTATTATAATTATGCACATGTCAAGCTAAGTGCTCATGGTCGAGTGTTTAAACGTGATGGTGAGCCTAGTCGAATACAAGCACGAACTCTAAAAGGGCTTAACAATGGAAGTAGAAAGCTTAGACATACATTTACACATTCAAAAATACCCAAGTCCTCAAAGATAAATTCTTATATTGTATGTTCAAAGGGTAAACAATATGACCAATGCTATTGTAAGTTTAAGAGGAAAATAACAAAACAAAGATTTGTTTGTAGACAGCTAAGGTTTCAATGTAGAACTAGTAAATACCTATCATTATTTTCTTGTAATGAATTGATGTCTCTTTATAAGTCTCACTCACATGTAATAAGTCATTGTCAATCAAAACTATATACTGATATAGAGAAGAACCCTGGTCCCAATGTCGTTCCAAGCAAAACAATAACAGCTCCATATAACCAAGGTAATGTTTCTATTTTTGGGCAAAATGCAGGACAACAATGTGTAGCAATGAGTTTGTGTTCTTTGATTTACAATACAAACCATGAAATCAATTCATCTAATGATCTTGTGATTATAATGAATATTGGAAATCAGCTGTATTCAAGATTATCTCAATCAGCAAGACAGGCATTTCTTCTGCAAACAGAGTTGCCATCAATGTTAAATGTCTTTGATAATGATTATGAACTTCAATATAGTGAAAGTTTTACTGGTACTTTACATCAACAGACCACAATAGAAGGATATGACTACTGCACTTCATTAGAAATAGCACTTCAATCTTTAATGTCTGACAATTATACCAGTTTTATATTAACGATAGGGTCTACTGCTGTTGCCATCTATTGCCATGGAAATATGGGATTTAAAGTATTTGATTCTCATGCAAGGGATTCGTATGGTAGAAGCAATGTCAATGGTACATGTGTACTACTAGAATTGCCATCATTAAATAACTTGATTTATTACTTTCAAAGTGTACATAATAATGATATATTTGAGATTAAAGGAGTAAAAATCCAAAAAGTTCAAGCAGCTAGTATACAAACTGCAAACTATTTAACACCTGAATGCACAAATTTCAACCTAAGTTGTACTGTAGCTGTGTATTCAATTTGCTACTCTATAATAAAATCATGTGGTTACTGGAATTCAAACACATTAAGCAATATTGTAGATGGTGGTAAACAATTATGTAAAAATCTAAGTTTAAATAGTCGTATAACACCAGGTGATCTTCCAAAAACTATTGATGTATGTGGAACAGAAGTTTCTCTTTTATGCAATAATACTACAAATGGAGAATTGTCTGATTCAGCCGAGAGCAAATGCATTCTCAAAGATGTTATAACAAACCATTACAATGGTAAAAGCACAGGATTTTTGATGTGGTTTTCATCTTATTGCATTAGTTGTATTTTTAAACCTACAAGATCAAATTGTATGTATTCTTTATTAGTTTTTGATGAATCTAAAACGCCTCAACTTCAGCACATAAAAAGTATAAATGGCACTAGTGCTCTTGTAGAAACCATTCTTAATGTAAAGAGACACCAATATACAGAACAACAATATATAATACAATTTTTATCATGTTCATGCAACAATATTGACAGAAATAAAAGAAAGAGACTAATAAAGAATCAGAGACAAAAACAAAGTTATGAAACAATGGAACCATCAAAGAAAAAATTATTGTTAGAACAAAGACGAACAAGATACAATGCAAGTAAGCAAGATGTAGCAAAGAAATATAAGACAATGGATAGTGGCAAAAAACAAGAGTTATTAGAGAAGCAAAATGAAAAACACAGAACAATGGATAGTGAAAAAAGACAAAAATTATTGGAGAAGCAAAATGAAAAATACAGAACAATGGATAGTGAAAAAAGACAAAAATTATTGGAGAAGAAAAATGAAAAATACAGAACAATGAATAATTTAGAAAAACAAGAGTTATTAGATAAACGTAAGAAAAATTACTCTAGCAATAAGAAGAAAGACATCCAATCTTGTATTGAACAGTTTAAAAAGAAAATCAAAGAAGGTCCTTATTATATTTGTTGTGTGTGTAACAGGAGTCTTTATAAAAAATCAGTCATGAAAGTAGATACAAATAAATACCCATCTCAACAGGTATTCACAATAAAATTATCATTTGATGAAAAAACATATATCTGTAAAACATGTCACTCAAAATGCGTACAAGGCAAAACTCCGTGTCAGGCAATTGTGAATAATTTATTTGTCGATGATGTCCCTTATGACCTGGAATGCCTTAGGAAATTAGAACAAATATTAATAGCACAACGTATAGTATTTGAGAAAATTGTAATAATGCCAAAAGGACAACAAAGAAAAATTAAAGGTGCTATATGCAATGTGCCAGTTCACTGTGATGAGATATGTAATATTTTACCTCGCCCTCCTGAGCGATCTGGTATTATTATGCTAAAATTAAAGAGAAAGCTTCAGTTCAGAGGCCATTTATATTTTGAACCAGTCAGACCACAATTTATACAAGCAGCACTTACATGGCTTAAAGGAAACAATGCCTTATACAAAGATGTAGTCATTAATTGTACAAATATTAGCAATGAACACACAATTATACATGATGAAATTAGCTCCTCATTATCTGACAATGATACTGACAAAGAAAGTACAACTACCTCAACTTTTGAAGAACTACATATACTACCTGGTACAGCTGACAATAATATGGATCAAGTTCATAATTCAGATAGCAATACAGACAATGGAACTACACAAGATGAAGAACAAGATGACCCTTTAAATGAACACAGATCACCAACTAATGAAACATGTCTACAATCAGTTTTTCCAGATTACCCTGTTATTATAGAAGAAAACAGTAACTGTTGTAATGTTTCTACAGGAAGGGAGATTTACAATGTTGCACCAGGTGAAAATAAGCACCCAGTATCTTTAATGACTGATGAACTATGTGAAGAACTTGCATTCCCAGTATTATTTCCTAAAGGTAGATTTGGATATAAAGCTGAAAGAAATATAAAATTATCACCTGTTAAATATTTTAATACCAGACTGCTACATTATAGTGGGAGATTTGCGACAAACCCTGAGTATCTATTCTTTGCTCAATTCATAATTGAACAGAAAAAAGTATCTGATAGCATAAATGTAGCGTTAAAAAAAGTTCATGGGCATGCTGTAACAGCTTCACAAGTTAAATCAAATACAGAAATTCTACAAAATTTCATTTCTCAAGATCAGGCTTATTTATTTTTAAGACAGATTCCAGGCTCCCCCCCATACTGGCAAAAATTCATGTACGAAGTAGTAGCAATGGTAAAACAACTTGGTATACCAACTTGGTTTATGACATTATCATGTGCTGATTTAAGATGGCCTGAGCTGTTTCAAATCATTGCAAGAGCTAATGGTAGAAACATGAGTGATGAACAACTAGATGCTTTGTCATATGATGAAAAATGCGAACTTATTAATCTTAATCCTGTTATTACAGCAAAACACTTTCAATACAGAGTGGAAACATTTTTTACTGAAATTTTACTCCAAGATGTGAACCCAGTAGGTAAAATAGTATATTATGCTCTTCGCATAGAATTTCAAATGAGAGGTTCTCCTCATTTACATGCTTTGATATGGACATCAGACTGCCCTAGACTAACACACAACACTAAAGAAGAGTATATAGAATATGTAGACCAACATGTACAAGCATATTTACCTGACAAAGAAACTAACCCAGAATTATTTGAACTAGTAAAAAAATATCAAACTCATAGCCACAGTAAAACATGCAGGAAATACAAAAATAAAGCATGTAGATTTAATTTTGGACAGTTTTTTACTGATAGAACTATTGTAGCTGAACCTTTACCTGATGATATAGATGAAGAGATTAAAAGTAGCATATTGAACAGATGTAAAGAAATACTTTCTTTAGTCAAGCAAAAAATAGATGAAGTTCTGAATCCTAGCAAGCCTGATTACAATCCATATCTTACACAGGAAGATATATTAGAAGATGTTGGTATTACCAAACAGGATTATGAAGCAGCATTATCAATATCCCCTGATTCTGACTATGGTTTACACCTTAAGAGACCACTAGATAGCTGTTTTACTAATAACTATTTCATTGCTGGTATTAAGGGCTTTGCTGCAAATGTTGATCTCCAACCTATTTTTAACCATTATAAATGTATCACATATGTATGTAGCTATTTTTCAAAAGATGAGACCGAATGCTCACAAGCTATTGTCAATGCCGCAAGAGAAGCTAAAGAATCAAATCTAAATGTTAAAGATGGACTTAAAAAAATTGGTGCTGCTTTTCTTTCTTCTCGTGAAGTTAGCTCACAAGAGAGTGTATACCGTTGCATGCCTGAGCTTTGGTTGAGAAAGATATTTCCTAAAACTGTCTTTGTTAGTACTGACATGCCAGACAAAAGGCTGAGAGTAGCAAAGAATCAACAAGAGCTTGATGAATTAGATGATGACAGTACAGACATATATAAGTCAAATATTATTGAACGTTACAGTTTAAGACCCTATAATATTCCATCTGTCAACGACATGTGCCTTGCAGAATTTGCTTCTTACTATTACAAAGATTACAAAAATGATGTGTGTGAAACTGCAGATGCTCAACCAGAAGTTCTCAATGATAAAATTATTGAACAAGAACATGCAGACACAAATGATATATCCTCTCTCCCTAACAAAATACGACTTATGAATGGTACTGAGGTCATGAAATGTAGGAAGGTTAAAGCTGTCATAAGATATCATACTCCAAACAAGTCAAAACAACCTGAAAAATATTTCCACCATCTTCTCATGCTATACTACCCATGGAGAGAAGAAACTGAGCTGATAGGTAATCAACAGACTTACATGTCTAAATTCTGTAACACAAATGTCCAAGCCCTAGTTGAAAAAAATAAAAATATATTTGAACCAGATTCAGATGCAGTCATTGAAGCACTTCAGACATTGAGGAATAATGACATAGCACTTCATTCTTATGATCCTATTAATGATCAAGAAAATGAAGACATACAGTCAGAGCTAAGAGATATTCTCAACAATGATGAATCATTTAACGATTTACCACCAGAGCATCTCACTACTAATGCACGACGAACTAGTTCTGAGAAATGTACAAGTACTGGTGCAATAGCAACATACATTCAACCATCTGACATTTCTGATGATGATCTTCGCCAGTCTGTAAGATCACTAAATAAAGAACAACGTAAAGCATATGACATTGCACTGACATGGTGTAGGGCCAAGGTTAAAAATATGAACTGTATAAAACCAGAGAAAGTAGACCCAATCTATTTATTTATAACAGGTGGTGCAGGAGCTGGCAAATCACATTTAATCAAAGCAATATATCATACCTCTACAAAAACATTTAGACAAGGGCCTGCTAATCCTGAAAAACCAACTGTTCTGTTAATGGCTCCAACTGGAGTGGCTGCTATTAATATAAATGGTACTACTATACATACTGCATTAGCTATACCTAAGGAGTCTGGTGAGAATGTACCTCCAATGTCCGATCAAAAAAGAACACAAATAAGAATATCTCTATCTGAATTAAAATTAATAATCATTGATGAAATCTCTATGGTATCAAACACTACTTTGCTACATATACATCAGAGACTTAAAGATATTTTCAGTACACCAAGTGATCATCTGTTTGCAAGACTTAGTATCATCGTAGTAGGTGATTTGTATCAACTTCCTCCAATACATAGAAAACTTGTTTTTGAAGAATATAAGAACAATGTCTTAAACTTATGCCATCCCTGGTCAGTGTTTGAAATGATAGAGTTAACTGAAATAATGAGACAAAAAGATGACAAACCGTTCACTGAGCTATTGAATAGAATTAGAACTGCGTTGCACACTGAAGATGACCTTAAAATTATACAATCAAGATCCTTAGGTAATTCAATCAATAACACCAACTATCCAACACAAGCCTTACACATTTTTGCCGAAAATGCACCTGTAGATCAACACAACAATGAACACCTAGAACAACTAAGAACACCGTTATATAGACTCAAAGCTATAGATCAGTATCCACAAAATGTTTCAAAAAAAGACATTGATAGAGTGTTAGCTAGAGGAAGATCTGAAACTGGTGGCCTTGACTCTGAAATACTAATTAAAGTAAACGCTAGAGTAATGATAACCACAAACATTAATATAAGTGATAGGCTGATAAATGGTCAAATGGGTACAGTAACAAAAGTAGCTATTAATCCCAGCACAAACAGGCCTTCTGTTATTTATATAAAGTTTGATGACTCTCAAGCTGGTGTTAATGCTATACAAAAGCATTCACATCAATATGCCAGAGAAACTAATTCTGTACCAATACAACCTGTACTGGCTAGAATAAAGATCAGAAAAGGAAAACCTTCTTCACCAGAACTACAAAGACTGCAGTTTCCTGTCACACTAGCATGGGCATGTACAGTACACAAAGTACAGGGGTTAACACTCAATGAAATTGTTGTTAGTTTCAACCTAAACAGACAAAGTCATTTCAACTATGGTCAGATTTATGTAGCACTTAGTAGAGCAACATCTTTACAAGGATTGCATGTGATTGGTGAAATAAATGATAAACATATTAGATCCAACCCTAAAGTACAGGTAGAATATGAAAGAATGCGAAATACTTATGTAGCTTCTCCCACTATGAGCAATCAGGAAAACAGTATTCTTACTGTAGGTTTATTGAATATACGTTCACTAAGAAAGCATTGCATTGATATCGCACATGATGCAAGACTTACAGCATGTGATATGTTAGCTTTGACTGAAACTCAACTTTTACCCCACCACTCAGATAACACTATCAAAGAAACTCTGCATCCTTTTACACTACATAGGCAAGACCATCCTACTGATATGTATTCAAGTTTAGCTGTTTGTACCACAGAAAATATTCATGTATTACAAATGCAATACTTTCCAAATATAAATGGTTTGATGTATAAAATATTAACCTTTAACACTAATCAAACTATTACATTCCTTCTAATATATAAGAAAAACAGCTCCAATACCAACCAATATGTTGAAAACATGAACACTGTTTTAACTACATATACTATTGATGTCATCTTTGGAGACTTCAATGTCAATTACCTCAATGAATCTAACACTAGGTTACTCAATCAGCTCATGAATACTCATTGTTTTACTCAAATTGTAGACAAACCTACTTTTATTTTAGCTGGATCTTTGCTTGATCAAGTATATGTTAACCAAAGTTTTCCTAACGTCATTCAAAATAAGGTCATTTCAGTTTATTACTCAGATCACGATGCAGTAAAAATTGTTATTCAACAGCAACATTAGATTTACAATATAATTAAGCTTAACCCTTCGACTCTGAAGGCCACTGCCCAGTTTCCCTTTATTTCATGGAGGAAAATTATATGATGGTTCGAGATTTACTTTCGACTCAGAATCAAAACATATATGCGCAGTACAATTTGAAGAACTTTCAACCAGAAATAAAAACTTCACTTCACTTTATTTTACTTATTATTTTACAGACGAAAATCAATAGTTAAAATACTAAATTTTTATTTTCTAATTTAAAAATAAACGTTTATAAATTTAAAATAAGTAAAGTTTTATGCTGGCTGCCAAGCTCTCCATTTTAATTAAAAACTATCTGCTTTCCTTGCCGTTTTATCTTAAAACCCCAACATACTGACTTTTCCATGTAAATAAATGAACTTGGGACTTCAAAGAAAACACAATCAAATCTTGGAATGCATGTAATGTTATTGATATTTCATTAGACGACTTAATTAACAAACAACAAACATTTGTAATAATATTTTTGCCAGTCTAATAGACTTAGTTAATACAAACCAGCTAATCGCTCTGTGTATTTATTCAAGTCAAGAAAAAGTAAAATAGAATACAAAACTAAATTCGAATATACTTCGAAAATAACAACATTCAAATAAGAATAGCTCAACTCTCAATAAATCAAAATCTATTGTTCTAATGATTTTGCAGATATTTCTGTAATGTTATATGTTGTTTAAAACTTACATATTTTGATAAAAACAATATATAAATCTTAGACATATAATGAGTGCACAAGGTAGCTTCAAGTTAAACGAGCTTAACCTATTTGCGGATCACAATATTTCGTTTGAAATCATAGCGTAAATTTGAACCAATCAAAACTTGCAAAACCACGCAAAAGTAACCAATAGAAATTCACAAAAGAGACAATGCACAAAATATTTTTCTGTTTCCTCAGACGTACTAACGAAATCAACAAATCACATCTTTGATCCGAAAAGGTGACATTTCTTCTAAACTGAAACCATAAATAGCCAGATCAAATTTTTTTCGCTGAGCTACAACGAGAACAGTGTTTTTGTGCGAGAAAGCAGTACACGATGTCATCCACAACAAACTCGCCTTTGAAGAGAACATCGACTGAAGACATTATTGCGTATGTCCACGACTTGTCACCGGTGAAACGGAATAGAAATAACTCGATGGACTACGTGACTCTGACGCTTCAAACATCAAAAGATGAAACCCGTGAAGCTCTGTTATATTCACCCCAGAAGCGCAAACTGTTTGCCCAAAGCTTAGAGTCCAGAACGCCAATCAAACTTAAAAACGTGGCTTTCACCAAAGACAGGAAGAAAATTGTCGTCAACGACATGACGTATGTCACCAGTCCAAAGCCGACGGAGTACCACTTCCAATATGCTGAATTGTTACCGAAAAACGACGAAACACCAGTATCCATCTTAGAAATTTTAAATAGCGGAAAAGAGTGGGACACAGTGTCCGTAAAGGGGAAGATTGTTCAGCTAAACGAGATGGCCATCGTCGGTGCAAAAAACCTCAAGTTGTGCGAAGCTGTACTCGCAGACAACACCGCAAAAATGCCGTTCGACATATGGGAAAGTCAAATCCCAGAGTTTTCGCTGGGGTCTGTTTACGACATAAACCAAGTCCAAATTCGTGTGTGGTCGGGAACCAAAAAGATCAGCACGTTAGTAAAAACTTCTGCTCACAAAATAAACGACGAAAGCCTTCAAGCCATTCCTTTACTGAATGAACTTGGTGACTCGACCGAACACTTATCAACCGAGACTATCAAAGAGTTCACACGAATTGAAAGTTACGAAAAGTTTTTAAAATGTATCAAATGCCACCGAAGAATTCAAGGAAACACTGCATCCAAAATCGTTAAATGTCAACGATGTGGCATCATGAAGACAGAAAAATGTGAATTTGGATTAACATTAAAAGTGAACGTTGAAATTGACGGACTTGGTGAACGCACACTTAAAATTGGCGATGAAATTCTATCAAAGCTGTTAAACGAAGAAGTACTCTCTATGGACGAGGACAATATTTCAGAACTTCTTTTATTTAAAGACAGTACTAAATTAACGTTTAATACAAATACTTATGTAGTCACAGATGTCTAAGAATATTTGTTTCCAAATTGAATGCCTGCGAGTTTTGTTATTGTTACTATTGATCCTAAGTTAGATATTTCATAAACATTAGAAAAAAAACTTAAAAAAAATTTGATAGTGTTAAATTCACGTTAAATATAATTACTTATAAAATGTGGACACAGACGTCTACAAATAATAGTTTCCAAATTGAATGCATGCGAGTTTTGTTATTGTAACTATTCATCCTAAGTTAGATATTTCATAGACATTGGCAAAAAAACTTAAAAAATTTAAGTGTTAAATTCACCTTAAATACAATTACTTATGTGGACACAGAAGTCTACAAATAATAGTTTCCAAATTAAATACATGTGAGTTTTGTTATTGTTACTGTTGATCCAAAGTTAGAACACTTCATAGACATAGGATTAGGAAAGAAAAGTTGAACTTATACAATTACTTGCTTTTTCAAGTTTTAATATATAGTAAATGTTAAGAAAATAAAATTGGTTTATGAAGATCAAGTGTCTTAGTAAATGTGCCTTTTGTAAAACACAGCACAACTCTCGCGTTTAATAACACTTATATTGCATATAACTGGAGTAATCATAGATTAAAAATTTTTGAGAACCTAATAACCAGGGGGGCCTTAATAAAATCGGGGATTGGAAAATTTACTAAAAACCTTTTCTCTTTTTTAGTCTTTTAAACATTGAAATAAAAACAACAAATGGTAAAAAAAATATGAAAGATATTTTTCAATCTTTGGAAATATTTTTTTAGTGAGCAAAAACAAACGATTGAATAGGCCTGCCAAGGATTAAACTGAGGATGTGCATATTGGAGAGTGGTTTAGTAAAACGCCACAGAAAAACTTAGGATTTACAAGAATAAATTAAAAAAAAATGAATAAATAAATAAACACTTTCTTAATCATAATGAATTAATAACCAAAATATTATTAGTGCTTTACTTGTTAATTAATGATTGTAAATTTTGATAGTTTAGCTCTAAGAATGCCAGAATTCCTTACATTTGGAAACATTTCCATTTCGATCCAGGCTGCAGTTCACAAAGTGACTGAAACACGTTGAATGCATTTCACAAACGTCCCCCTCCCCCTTCGTATTAAAATTTCGAGTTTTTCCCACCCCCCGTTTAATAAATTTTCTATTTTCCTGATCTCAATTTTTTGTGTGTATACTGCTCTTTTACAGGAGTTAAATCGGAGAATTTTTTGGAGTTGCTAAAAAAGATAACTATATGAATGTTCTCAGACCTGAAATAGTTGTTTCCTAATGATGCCTATAATGGTACAGTGTACATTGAACAATTCCGTTTGAAAAAAGCCATTATAAAAAGGCAGAGTAGCGTAACTGAAACTGTGAACAATAACGGAATATTTAAAAGGAAAATGTTACAAATGAAAAGTGTGACTTACTCCATAAGAAGCCCGAGTTCACGCAGCTATGCGTCTTGTTATTTTATAAAGCTATGGAAGAAGATGTAATTTGTCGGAGATATAATTTGGCGTGGGCAAAACAAGCAGACAAGCAATTCCTTCTCGAAGAACAATGGCACAAATAATTGTGCGAAACAAACTTTTTGAAAGAACGTCGGGTTTCTGTGCTGCGAGAGGCAATTCTGTTAGCTTGTTGCAAGTCTTACGATCTTTATTGAGAAATTTAAAGGATAAAATTAAAATTGATGGAACATAAATGGAAGTAAAAATCAGTAATATTTATAACTTTTCAGAACAAGTGAAAGCCGCCAAACTCTGAACGACTTTTAAAAGGCGCCCTTGAACACTCCACGTGCTCTGGCTAGATGTCAAAAATTATTACGTTTATTTGTGTCAAAACTTTTATCCAGTTGTACTAATGACAACTTTCTAGTATTTTGTTTTAGTTTTATCGATATTTTCTTGAAGAAACAAGGAAAGAACTGAATAAAACTAAAAATGTTTACTCGCATTGGGAATTCTGAAATCGACATGGCACGTCGTTTGGCACTCGTTCAATTTTTGTGAAGATGCACGCGTGAAGTAAAAAAGGCTTTTAACACGATTTCTAGTTATTAGAATGATAAACCTTGAGTTAAAAGACTCTTATTTTTGTATTTAATTCCCATTTTGAAAAATTAAAATGTGTTATTTGAAAACGTATTCCTCAAATAAATTGTTTACTTATCGTTCACAACTTGTTCAAAATGGCAGAAACTTGAGATATTTTACAAATTTGATTTCCACAATAATATTTTAACGCTGTTTTTGCATACTTTGAACCTAAAAAAATTAGAGAATTATAAATTAACATTCGTACCATTAAGTTTTGTATTTATTTTTGGTTAAAAATCCTTCAAATTCTACTGCGCATATATGTTTTGATTTTGAGTCGAGAGTAAAGCTCGAGCCGCCGTTTTGCTCTAGGAAAAACAGGGGATTTGGCGCGCGGCCTTCAGTAGTCAACGGGTTAAGAGCATCTGTTTGGGATTACAGAAATGTAGTTTTT
>JANRMR010119280.1:0-13018 GCA_025434825.1 Bergia sp. 'catenularis' | reverse complement strand
GGCTTTGATTTGCATTAGTCCGTTATTTTCGTTGCACGCGCACTTTTTGTTTACTTTTTGTTTGCATACGCTTATTTGTTTGCTTGGATTTACTACGTTTGTATTTGTTTTCGTCATCTGATGTGTTTTGTCGGAGTCCTTACCCGTTAGAATTCATTTTTGATTGTTTTTCAGTAACTGTGCTTACTTAGTGGGTGGCTCCGCCTAAAATGTTCTGCAATTGGTCTAGGATTTAACGGAGCCGAAACCAATTGTAGAATTGCACACATTTTAGGAATCCTATTAATGATCAGTTGCTGTGTTAGTGTTTTGGGGGTTTTTTTTCCTCTTCTCTTCTTCTTTTGAAGAACGATTTGTTGTCTTCTGTATACAATTGATTTTATTACATTTATGATGGGTATTACATTTATGGTTTTTATTACATTTATGGGTGCTACACACGTTCGTCAGTTCTCTTGTATTTTCTTTGGATCTTCTTCTGAGATAATTTGATTTTGTTACAAAACTTATACTCCCAGTAGATTCAGCATTCTCAGCCAAACTGTCTGCAGACTGCAAACTAAAGAATCAATGTTTTCAGCCAATCTCCTCTTTTTTCTTTAAGTTCATCAATTTCATCCAACAAAGACTTCCTCTTTCGACTTTCTTCGTCTGATTTCTTATTTTGTTTTTGTTGATCAAGATACATTTCATATCGTTTTCTTGGTAAGGAAAGACTGGGTGATTGGTACATTCAAGATGCCATCAACCGCTGGCGAATTTGGTTTTGGCTCACATTTTCACTCACACTAAGTGCGCTTTTAGCTCGTATCGGCGCTTTTACAGTGTTTGAAGTTGGCAAACGCAGGAAAAAGAAGAGTACCATGGTCTGTACAATTTGTTTCCGACTCAAAGTTGGAGAAAATTCAAGGTCTTTTCAAGGACTTGTACAGAAATTCAAGGACTTCTCAAGGATAAATGGAATTCAAGGACTTTCAAGGACTCCTCCTAGAATTCAAGGACTTTTCAAGACTATGCGAACCTGCATTAGTAAAGAATTGGGCAAGTCGTGGGGGGCAAATATAGATATAACAAAGCTAACTGACGTTCGACGCCTCTATTACACGCAGTCGTTTTTGTTCAGCTTCACAAAACAGCAGAACATCAAGCACGAATCAAGGCAGCAAAGACAAAACCATTTTTTCTCTACCTAGTTACGGTGAGGAAACAAATACCGTGCTTCTGGGCAAGGTTGCATAAGAGACTAAACAAAATATAAAATTATCGATGGGTTGCTTGAGGTCTGTCGACCACATAATTGTTCTCAGTATACTCTTTTTAATTGAAAATCAAAGACAATAAAGCCTGAGAGAGGCTATATCTATGTTTTATATTGTTTCTTCTCAGTGTTTTCCCAAACTGTTTGTTTTTAAATACGACGAAAATATTGGTGTTACCGTAGAACTGCTCTTTTTTTTTCAAAGAATTTGTTGAGTTGTACCATAGGGGGCTATATCTGATGTTCAAACTATAAAGCATAAAAATAGCACGTTATAGAATTATTTATAGGAAAGAGCTTTCCTTCTTTGAAGTAATAACAAAATTCATATTGCGACTTACCACTGATCTGAGAAATTATGATATTTCATGGAATCGTCCTTTTTCTGGAACACTTACAACTACATTTTTTTTCAAACAATACTTTTCTTTTTTCTAGAATGATAAATGGTTTTACTTTCTACAAGAAACAACTTTTTATCTATTTGAATTTCTGAATAATAAACTCTCATTTACTGCAGTTTCCTGGGAGATCAGTTCTAAAACAATGTGTTCCTTCTCTCAGCTAGGAGTCTATAAGTGCGGCCAAAACAGGGTTTAGAGCTAATTTGGAAGAACAATTACACCAGCAGGTGCCTTTTAAGATTATTGCAGCAAGCTGCGTTTAGTAAGGATACACACGAGTTTTGAGAAAAAGTCTATATCAAAACGAAAGGGAAGTAGTTTGGGTAAATATCTCATGCACCATGTTCAGTAAGAAGTATCTCATCTTGGTTGGTTTGGTTCTTGTGGCTGTTGTTTCCACCAAATCGATCAAGAAAAATAGAAAAGTACGTAAGCTTTAACTAACGTCTTCGCGCTATTTTGAATGTGGGAATGCGTGCATTGTAGAGTATCTGAGAGGTAAAACGAGTCACAAACCTCTATTTGAAAACAATACTTTCAGACTTTGTGCACATTTTCATCTTCAATTTTAAAATTTTTAAGTGATAACAACAGTACCTTCCACTACTTAAGAGCTATACAAAATGAATAGTCGTGTTGACAGACGTTTTCATCTACTGGTTAAGTTCAGAGCTTAGTAAAGAAATACCAAAGTCTAAAGCTTCATTGTTGTTTTAAAATTAAAGCTAAAGTCGCTTTCAGATTTTATAGTATAAAACTTGTTTTGGATTCGGTTTTTGCCATATTTTTTAATCAAGCATGCTATCAAAGTTTGACCTGCATAAACCTCTTTTAAAAGCGAAGAGTAATACTGCAAGTAGATTCTGCAGAAAGATACGTGAAAACAAAATTTCTCGCAAAACTAGTTCTATTTTATTTGTTAGTGTTAAAAACTAATAATATTCATAACTCTTCTTATTCAGGGCAAGGGATTGGAAAAACAACTGAAAAAAAAAGTGAAAGAGGGGAAAGAAAAAGGTGAGAAGGAAGTGAAGGAAACGGAGCAAGAGCCGGATCCGATTAAGGAGAATGCAAAAGTAAAAGAGGAGAGAAAGAAATTGAAGGAAAAAGGGAATAAACAGAAGGAGGAGAAAGCAGAAGAGGTTAAGGCAACTAAAGAGAAAGAAGAGGAAATGAAAGAAAAGGAAAAAGAAGAACAGGAAGAAGAAGAGGAAGAGGAAGTTGATCAGCCAGATGTGGACAATGTGGATGTTCTTTTAGACAATATTCCTCCAGATGCACCTTATTCGAAAGAAGACCTGGTAGAATAAAAGCAAACAGTTCAAGAAAAAGAATTAACAAATGTGTATAAAATCTATAACAGTTGTGAAGTCGAATTTTGACAAATCTATTATCAATACTATTCAGTTCATAGTTTGCGATCGTAGCGACTGTTACCAGTTGTTATTTAATGCGGCATCGAGCTAACACAAGAATCTGTAATTCTGTATAATATTTAGTCTAGCTTTCGTATCCGTTTATCGTATAGGGCTTTTTAGGAGGCTGTTGCTTGAAAAAAAAATACATTGTAATCCAAAACCAAAATGTTAAATTAATAAAAATAATAGAACAGAAAAAGGAAGGTCAATCGAGTCAAGCTGTTTTTGAGCCTGGTGTACCCCAAATAACTCGTGAAATATCTTATTGATCTGCTATACAGGTTCATACAAATGTTAAGAAACAAATTCAACATTTTTCAAGTACTTTTCAAGGATAGTTCTAACTTTGCCAATGACTTTCGTTAAAGCATTATATCCCTTCTGTTTGAAACAATCGACTTGCCAAGGTGACAAATTACAAAATCTACGTGATTTGCTCAAAACCAGTGAAACTTTGAAATTTTGGACAAACTCAACTCATTTTCAAATAGAAAACTCAATATTACAAAAGCCAAGGGTTTTTCAATGACCTGACACTTTTCAAAGACCCTTAGTTAACTTTTCAGGCAACTTGGCAACCTTTTCAATGAGGAGAGAACAAAGATTACGTTTCCGTGTGAATTTTTGGGCTCGATGAGATGCACAGTATGACACAAAATAGGTCTGAGTGTTGAAAACCATGGCGTCACCACAAATGAACCCCATACAAGCCGTGCAAACTTATTACCACTAGAACTTCATGTTCCTCGTCATGTTTCATTAGCACTGTAAAATGAACAGCCATTTTCGTAATAAAAACCTTAAGAAAATCAAGGTTTCCAAAAGGCATGAAAAATATAACAAGGACATCCCCACTTTTTTGGAGAACTGTCATTTCCTAAGTCAGATGAGTCAATCAGTCAATGCGCCATAAATTGTGATTCATCGAGTTGGCGAAAAAACGATTAGGGTTAGTTTTAGCATTAGGATTAAGGTTATGGTTAGATTTAGATTTAGGGTTTTAAAGCTAGGGTACGATTTACGCTAGGTTCTGGGCCCAATTTACAATATGACTTTTGACTTACTGACTCAATTTGTTTAGGGAATAAGGTCTTGAATGAGGGTTACTTTAGGGTAATATTCATTTATTTAAAAGTTTCTAAAGTCAGTTAAATCAATTTGAATTTGACTCATGACTCAAAAGATTCATTGAAACAAGGGCCTCCTTTTTGTTGTTTCTCATCAAAATGTTTCGCCGTTGTATCAAAAATAGAAAGCAAAAGAAAAGATGACAAGCTATTGTTCCTAAATGTTTAAAGGGGCGAATTTAAAGCGTACAGGCTCGTCAAGAACTCCTATAGTATTTTTTTATTTTTTTGTGAAAGACCTTAATGACGCCATTTACATCTTGGCTTTGCTCTTAGTAACCAAGCGACATTTTCACTCGAACATTAAAGCTTCTGGTAATACAAACATTCCTTAAAAGAGGTTGTCGGTTTCACACTTATAGGGTTGAACTTTAAACTAAACTAAAAATGTCAAACGCGTAAACGTTTTGTTTATTTACATAGAGAGAAAATTTTCAGACTCTGCATATTGTGTGTAATCAAGGTAAGAGAAATATACAACTTTGATATTCGCTAAATTTTAACTTTTTGTGCCGGTGCAAGTATTGGGTCGGTCGGTCGACGAGAAACATAAATGAAGTGGGGAAATCCAAATGATTATCCACAAATTTAGAACAAAGTGTGATTTGTGATATTGAGTTTGCGCGATATAGCTCGGTTTCACTTAACTTAGGGATTAATTTCGTGCTTTTCGTATATTCATTTTGAGTTATGGAATTATAAGAAATCATTAATATTGAAAAGATCCAAGATTATAGGGACACTCAAACTTTGCAAGACACTCGCTACTCAGTTACCGACGTGCAAGGTGCATAAACTAAAAATACAGGAAGATTTGGTTAATGCCACAGGAAGTGAATGTCCACTGGGCAATCAGGGATTGTCTTCACCACTGTACTCCATCCCATGCATCTGGGAACAAACTGCAACGCTCTCGGCCAATCAGAACGCAGAAATTGTGTAACTACGTCATCGACATATTAAACAGCTCTAACCGCAAATATTTAGCATTTGGACCATAGTTGTGTGCTGAAATCAACCTTTTCAACATGTGGGGGGCAACCTATCTTGTCTTGGTTGCACTAAGTACACTTTTTGCAGCAAAAGCAAAACCTGCCTTTGACCCAGCTAATCTGGCTCAAGATTTTCTTCCCGAGAACGATTACCAGGTTGGTGTTTATCAATTTAAACACTTCTACTTAGGATTGTGATCTAGGAAAACGCCTCTTCTGTTAGAGTTAAGGAAACCCTCGACATTTCGCATATTAGTTTCTTAAACGCTTTCCAATAAATACAAAAGATCATAGATTTCTCCTGTAAACTGGCAAATAAAGATTCTGAGCAGAACAGGTAGTATCTCGTTCTATCCCTTGGACCAGAAACTACTGTGTGCACATTAAGTACTTTTTATGGACTACCTGAATTTTTATCGAAATATTGAATATGTTTTTTTACGAAAAGCAATTACCTAAGTTCTTAAATGTTTATTTTCTATTGTTCTAAAAAGAACAATATGTTCTGTTTTATATTTAGTTGTTAGAAACCGTTGTTAGTGAAACCACAGAGTATCCAAGCTTAAAATTCGAAAGCATTGTTTGATGTTTAAGTAGAACGAACATTCCTGAGGGAAACAACTCCAATAGGAAATTTGCCTTAAATGGCCTTTGATCGTCTCCAAACTTCACACAAGACATTGACAACCGCATGCTGAGGTAGGTTAACTTTTCTCAACATTTCTAAACATCTTTTTGCATTTGAGAAAGTGAAACAATTCCCATACCAGAGATAAACTGTGATGACTAGTAAACGTTGCATGCGACGCACGACACCTTGTTTACAAAGTCTCCAAATATTATAGGTATATATAACATCTAGCATGGACATACCTCAACTAATGAGTCATCAAACAGTAGCATTGACTAGTTTATATCGCTTCGAAATACTCTTATTTATATTTGAATTTTAAGTTTGGATAGCCCGTGACAAAACTTACAAAATGCTTATTGTTGTGTAGCTTTATCTTTTTGGTTCTCATTTTCATCTCAATCACTCTTCTAAACAAATAAACCTGCCATATTAAGAAATTGAAAACAGTTGTGTTACTGTTGTTAATGCTGACCAAACTGAGACCAAACTGCTTCAAACACTTGGGGGTGAACATGTTATCTAAATTCTATCACGTTGTCAAATTGAAAACACTCTTGGCCTTTGTTGATCATGGTGTGCATCTTTGATGTTTGTTACCACTTCTGATCTCTACTGGCAATTTACTTCTCCTGGGAAATAATGAGACTTCAGAAAGAATTTTTTTAAAAGATATAAATAAAATGTTTAAGAATGAAAAGCGATAGATAAATTGATAAAAATAACTGTTTTGAAATTTCTTAGCACCCACTGTTTTATACAACAGTTTCAATTTCAATTGCAAGACTGAGCACTTTCAAAAAGTTCCCCAAGTCGTTCCTCAGCATGCATTCTAATTG
The DNA here is from genome assembly GCA_025434825.1 of Bergia sp. 'catenularis'. Lineage (NCBI taxonomy): Eukaryota > Metazoa > Cnidaria > Anthozoa > Zoantharia > Parazoanthidae > Bergia > Bergia sp. 'catenularis'. Next base: position 6,349 of record JANRMR010119280.1, on the reverse strand, counting down.
GTATAAAGTCAAGCTTGGAGAACGTTTAAACAGAACATCAGGATACATCTGGGCTTTTAGAGAAATTGTTTGATGAAACAATTAGGATATGACAAAAAGGCAAGATGTTGTTATTAATAGTTGCATTATACTTTAACTCTAACCTGTATGTACTTTTTTGTGATGTGATATTTTGAAAATGCGCTAAAAAGAATTATATTAGCTATTATCATCGTCATTATAACTGTTAGTTTATTTATTTAATTAATAAACTATTTAGTTATCTATTACTGATTAATCAAGATAATTGATTATGATCATTGAAATCAATTTTTACCGCAAAAACCCAAGCTTATTGATACATAGTGAAGCGCTAAGCCTAACCTCTTCGACATATGCAGGACAAAAGGTCTTGTTTTGGCCGTATCAATTCACACTGCACAGAATATTTGTCGCTCTTGTAGAACTAGTGATCAATCCAAATAATACAGTTTGTAGAGGAAAAAATTTGTTCCACAAATTGCACAGGTTATATAGATTACACAAGCTTACTCGGTCTATCTGTAGGCTCTAATCAAAACATAATTTATGTCCAAATATGCTATGAGTTCAAATAGGTAAAATTGAGTCCTCTCCTTTAGGTCAAAAACTTCTAGAATATTTGCACCAAACATTTAACTAAAATACCCATCTCCTGGGTCCTTGCTAATACCAAAATCCAAGAAAAAGAATGCAGTATATCAATGGCGTCTGGCGATGCTTTTGACCTCTGGGAAATTGTTGAGTGACAGATCAATTTTCCTGCAATTTTCAAATGCAGCTCAAACGCCATATATATAAAGTCAGAGCAAGTAAGCAAGTGTCTACCAACTCGAGGCAATCCCATAGCCGATCCGCCGTTTCGCTTTTTCGTAATCCATCTCGCTTAGCGTGACTGGAAATTTTCCGAGAAAAAGCAAGGAAAAAAATCATGGTTATTGGTTGGGAAAGTGTTCACACCTGATTTCAGACACAGTGAGAGAGTTTTACGGTTCTAGTCTTACGAGCATCTACACAAGCTTAATAGGGAAAATAAATAAGCGTCATAGGCGTACGCGTGTTTTTATAATTACAAATTGGCGTAACAATTAAATGAGGATACAAATTATTTAAGAAAGATTCAGCTAAAATGTTTTGTTTCCCCTTTTTCCTGAAGCAAGAGCTGAAGGAAGTTAGCCGAAACGAGCCACAGGTTGAAGAAGTCCAGTCCGGTCCGCCAGAAAGCAAGGAGACAGATGAAATGGGAGAAAGCAGAAGTCAAAAAACAAAACAAAAAGTAGCACAGAATTCAAAACCAAAGAAAACACAAGCAGATTTACAACGTTCTGGTCAAGGAAACCAAGGCCCAAAGAATATTGGCGATATGCAAAAATATCTGCAACAAGAATGGCTGATGATGCCTGAATCATCTGTAATTGAGCATCAAAACGAAGGACCCAAGGCAACAATGGATCTGCAAGGAAGTGGACTGCGAGAACCTATAACTGATCATCAAAACGAAGGACTCAAGGCAACAATGGATCTGCAAGGAAGTGGAATGGGAGAACCTATAATTGATCATCAAAACGAAGGACCCAAGGTAACAATGGATCTGCAAGGAAGTGGACTAGGAGAACCTGTAACTGATCATCGAAACAAAGGACCCAAGGCGACAATCGATCTACATGGAAGTGGACTGGGAGAATCTGAAATTGATCATCAAAAGGAAAGACCCAAGACAACAATCGATCTGCAAGGAAGTGGACTGGGAGAACCTGTAATTGATCATCAAAATAAAGGACCCAAGGCAACAATGGATCTGCAAGGAAGTGGACTGCTAGAACCTATAATTGATCATCAAAACGAAGGACCCAAGGCAACAATGGATCTGCAAGGAAGTGGACTAGGAGAACCTGTAATTGATCATCAAAACGAAGGACCCAAGGTAACAATGGATCTGCAAGGAAGTGGACTAGGAGAACCTGTAACTGATCATCGAAACAAAGGACCCAAGGCGACAATCGATCTACATGGAAGTGGACTGGGAGAATCTGAAATTGATCATCAAAAGGAAAGACCCAAGACAACAATCGATCTGCAAGGAAGTGGACTGGGAGAACCTGTAATTGATCATCAAAATAAAGGACCCAAGGCAACAATGGATCTGCAAGGAAGTGGACTGCGAGAACCTATAATTGATCATCAAAATAAAGCACCTAAGGCAACATTTGATCTGCAAGGAAATGGACTCGGAGAAGCTGAAGAAAACGAAGAAAAAACGAATCTGCCAGAGAGCAGTCTGACAGCTTCTGTAGGAAGTGATGTTTTCACCAATCTGCAAAGAAATGGCATGGTAGGAACCGAAGGAAGCAAGACAACGATTGACAGGAAGCAAGACAACGATAGGGAAAAGAACAGCCTGGTTGCTATTGAAAGGAAACGTCGCAAACGAAAAGTTCAAGAGAAAGAATATTTAGAAGCACATACAGAAGGAGAAGTGAAAGGAAAAAGAGGAATTGAGGAAATTGGAGGAAAAGGAGGAGAAGCGGAAGGAAAATTAAAAGAAGGGGAGGGAAAAGGAGGAGAAGGGAAAGGAAAAAAGAAAGGAGGAGAGAAAATAGAAGGAAAAGGAGGAGAAGGAAGTGAAGGAGACGGAAAAGGAGGAGAAGGGGGAAAAAAGGGTAAAGGAGAAGGAAAAGGAAAAGGAAAAGGAGGAGAGGAAATGGGAGGAATAGGAGAAGAACTCGAAGGAACAGGAAAAAAAGGTGAAGAAGTGAAAGGAAAAGAAGGAGAAGGGGAGGAGAAAGGAGGAGAAGGGGAGGGAAAAGGAGGAGAAGGGGAAGGAAATGGGGGAGAGGGGGAGGGGAAAGGAGGACAAGGGGAAGAAAAAGGGCCAGGAGAAGAAATGGGAGGAAAAGGAGGAGGGGAGGGAAAAGAAGGAGAAGGGGGAGAGGGGAAAGGAGGAGAAGAACAAGGAGAAGGGCAAAGTCAAGAACAAAGTCAAGGATACTGGGAAGGAGGAAATATTCCATGTCGTAAAACCATTTCTGAAGAAACCAGGAAGGAAGTTGTGATTCAACTGAAGGAAATCATCCACAAGGTAAGTCAGAAAGCATAAAAACGAAACATTTTAGTTAGATTTCAGACTTTATTCCAAATGTATAGAAAGCATTAATTGTTTTCTTTTACATGTACTCCAAATAAAAATAAAATTTTATTTATCATAATTGATAAGTCTGACCGAGGAGTCTCATCACATTGCCACACCACAACTAGCCATCTGTTAGAATGAATATCTCGACATTGATCATGATGTTCCTTTGATAAAGTTTTATGACATTTTCTGTAGTATACACCTAATTTAAGAATGGTTGCTTTTTGAAAACATAAAAAATGCAATTTAAACATATAAGACTCAGTATAATTCTAGGAATAAAACAAATGGGCAATACCTTCTTGGTGTGCATGGAAGTGTAGAGCTAATGATGCAATTTAAAAGTGTGAAAAACTTACGGAATACAGGCGCACTACTAAAGACTTCAAATTTCCTAGAATCCCGCCAGGTCGTATCTTTGCTGTTTTGAAAAAACAAAGTTTCTTGAATTAAGTAAATATGCTAGACAATATATTTTACTTAGCTTATCCCAAAGGTTGTCTGTAGGATAAACCTTTAGCTGAACATCAGTTCTTGAAGCTGAACGTATTACGCTGAACACAAAACTACACCCACTAATTTGACAACTCTTTTTTTTTCAATTTGCAAGCTTACGCCAGCTGCGCAATGGGGGTTGCGAGGTGGTTGAGTATCCACAACAATTGAGGCGCAAGTACATCGTAATAGAATAGGTCCTTTGGTGATTCACAAGCTCAACAATTATTGTAACATATTTTGTGACCTCCGAGACTGTGTAACAAGATAATTAAATCAAAAGATTAAAAAAAGGATGTAATAAACTTGAAAATAGAAAACAATAGTTCGTTGTTTTTCTGTTTTTTCGACTTGAAAATGAGTTCGAGAGGCAAGAAACAAATAGAAGTGAAGGACACTCGTCCTTGATCTTTTCCATCGCAGCGCAGGATCACTACCCTGGGCCTGTTCTTTTCAAGAAATGCGTGGATTCTTTAAATTCCCCTGTTCCCTCTTAAGTGCTAAGGATCTCTCTTCTCATAGGCTAGATTTGTTTGTTCAGACATTTTTAGTTGATATCAGGTTCCTCGTCTTGGTTCAAAGTTGTATTTTAGATTTTCCGTATGAAAATATTCCTTCGCAGTTTTTTGATGTGGATGTAATGGTTTACCGTTTAAAGCAGTTTAAGCCATCTTTTCCTTGCTTCATTTTCAGCAGTAGATTTTTAAAAAGACAGTTTTAAGATTAGCCGGGCCTTTCACTTAAGTAAATAAATGTTTCAACTTTGTTCAACCTTGTGCTCAATTCCAGCCAAGTTAGGGTTTAGTGTGAAATGTGTTTTTGTACTAGCTTTGTCGGATGTTCTTTCATTTTTATTGCGGATTAAACATTTAAAAGTTTTATTATAACCACAAAGGCAAATGGTAAACGCAAAGCTGGTCGGGAAGTTTGTTCCATTACTGTTCCAAGCAACCAAGTCTGCTGGCAGCAATAATATGTTGGGCCCTATTTTGGGGGTTTACCATTTAAAGTCAGTTGTGGCTTCTTTTTGATAGTACTATATAAAAAGTCACTGGTTGAATCATAAGTTAATGACCTTCAATTTGAGTTGTAAATATTCACGGGGACTTTTTTTTAATCTCTAGTGTATATTGATTCCTAGTTTTGTGTGGCCGTCAAGATGTTTTGGCTGAGCTGAGGCAAAATTGCTTCGGGAACGTATTTTGGAGAAACTGTGGTTTAGGAATCGGTTATATAGTTTCTAAATTAGAGGTGCAAGGGAAAGTCGACGAGTACTGGTAAGTTATTGCTGCCCCTAAACGAAACTAGAGAAGATTTTTTCTAAAAATACCCTTTTCCTTACCAGTCAATTCTTCTCCAAAAGATTTAGCATGTTTTGTGTGGATACAAAATTTATACTTTGACGGCCTCGAATTTATGACAATTCATCCAGTTGTGAACAAACCAATCTTCCGTTTTTGTTAATATTTTTATTTAGAATTTTAATTTGATCTGGATTCTGAGGTAGCAGAATGAGTTTCGACCACGACAATGCCGTCGCCATTGTCATCAGCAAGAGCATGAGCTACTGTCGCTATAACAATCATCACTCTCAACCTGTGCACTCACTGCACGGGTTTCAACGCCAATTAAGGTGCTCACTATGCATCTGCACATCCTCACACTATTCGGAGCGTTTCATTTCTTGCCCTACAAACCTGGCCAATCAACTAACCCGTTATTAGCGTGCGTTCTTGCATTTTTATTAGCTTATGAACACGGCGTAATCATGAGCAGGGGGTAAGTTGTTGGTTCGGTTCCCGCAGCTGAAAGTTTTGATCGATCTTTTCTCGTTTTCTTTTTGCAGAAAGAGTTACGCTTTCTGTTTTAAACCAACATTTCGCCTTATCATTTTCTATCTTCTTCCTCTTCAGCTAATTTAAGACGTTTTCGTCTTTGTTTTCTGAAAACGAAAGAAATTCCTGGCAATTTTCAAAGAAACATTAACTGAATAGCTTAACACAAAAGTAACTGCACTGATAAATCCAGAAAGCACAAAGGGAAATGCTATGAACCGAAGGCATGTTTTGGTGGTAATGTACTGAGCAGTTTCAAAGTTGGAGACTTGGCCCATGCCAATTTTTTGTAAAGACGACGTTGCCTCGTTACAGGTTGTTTGTTTTCTTTTCATTATACTCGTAGGTTACGCGGGTCTTTTTCGCGTTAGCAAGATTTTGGTTATCTCATTGTCAGATATTTTCATTCGGTCATCATGTATGACTATTAATATTCCAAAGCATACGAATGACCAACATAGAGAGGAGCACACCTCGGTTCTGGTAAGATCCGGTAAAATTACTTGTCCAGTTTCCATAACTGAGAAATTAGTTTCATTGCTTCCATCACAAGTACACAATCGTAGTGTTAGTGCTCCTACTGTCCGCCGAATCATAAAGTCAAAAAAGAAGGAACATTTTCATAACAGTTTAGGAATTAGTTGTTCAACAGTACTGGAGAACGTCAGGAAGTTACTCTCTCCATTTGTCGGTTTACCGGTTCTGTCCCACTTAATTAAGCTGTTGCTATGGCAACCACTTTTTAGTGACATGTCTGGAAATTTTTTTTACAATTTTTTTTCAAAAACAACTTTCTCACTGTTTTTGCATTAGAATTATCAATTTGGGCGTTTCAAATGTATTTTCAATGTTTTCAAACATATTTTGA
>JANRMR010119058.1:0-13020 GCA_025434825.1 Bergia sp. 'catenularis' | reverse complement strand
CGAATGGATTCTGCAATGCTTGACCGAATATCACGTGTGCAAAAGGAACGAATCGTGTTGCATATAAAAATAGCTCCTTTTCTAAAAATAGATCTCAAATAATTATCATTGGGACAGACCCATGAATGAAAGATGCCTTCTCTTAGGATTATCTTCTCTTGTCCTAAACCAATACCCCCCCACAAAAAAGACTATTTGAGCAGCCCAAATTTAATTATATCTCCAAATCCCAAAAACTAATATTCTGATTAACGAATTTTTTCTGTACGTACGCTCTCAAATTGTGCAATCTAAGCTCGGCTAAAATATAAAAACGTTACTTAACTATAATATGATAATCTGAAACGCGAGATTTCTAGTCAAACTTTATCCTAAAATAAGCTAAACCTGCTCCGTCGAGTCGCATCTTTTTTTATAGATGTGTGTGTGTATGTGTGTGTGTGCGTGTGTGCGTGCGTGCGTGTGTGTGTGTGTGTGTGTGCATACTTTATGTGTGACAGCAGAACAAGAAATGCGGATTGACATTTGCTGTTCGGAATAACAGTTTCATTATGCTTGGCCCTGGCGTCGACCAAACATCTAACGACTTTATTTAAATTATTCGACACAAGTAATTGACCCACAACTCGACATTCTCACGCTTGGCTTACTACGTCTGTCATACTGCATGAGTCAAGAAAGAAACCGGTACTCTACTAATGTTTTTAGTCGTCAATTTTTTTACATTTTGAAAATGATTTCCCTCATTCGCAATCATTCCATCAAATTATGACTTTTCAAAATTGTAAGGGGTCATCCATTTTTTTCATTTTCACAAGCGTACAAAATGTACTCTTTTTCCAGACTCCCCACTCAAAAGGATACAAACTGAAAACGAAAAATGATGATTTTGCTGCCGGATTCCAGGTACTTTATGTTAAACATGCAAAGCCTGCAGAAACACCGATAAAGACTTTCTGGACCATATATTAGATATTGTAAAACTACTGAGCAGCAAATGGATATACCTTTTCATTTTAAAACTAAATCAATGCTGAAATGCTTGGAAATTTAACACTGATTTTATTCATGAAAAATATATTCATTATATACTGGTGATGAAACAGAATTAGTCCTTGCTACTGGTTGGTCGTCCCTTCTTTAACTTGTGACCGACAAAGGCGTTGACAAAGCGCTGGTAATCGTTGTGGATGTTTTGTGAACCGAATCTTTTCTTTTCAACAGAAAATTATCAAATTCACGCCGATCATCAATATTCATTTCTACATCTTCCGCCAATGTTGCCGAAAGCAAGTGGGGTGCAAAGTCAGCGTCAGTTTACACGCATCTCGCCCCAGTCCATTCCCACTTGCTTTGCAAGTCTGTCGCTTGAACACCGCATTGAAGAAAACGAAAGCATTCACGAATGCTTGATAGGAGTTGATGGGTTTGTGCGCAGTATTTCCCGTTTAAACACGATTATAAAGTTGAAAAATACGAAATGTTATTATCATCATTTTTGTTATTTTGAAAAGCGTACATGTCCCTTTAACCCCCTCCCCCCCCCCCCCCCAAATACGTTTTATACGTTTGTGAAAATGACGAAAAAAATGGATGACTCCTAACCAGTACTGGTCCGCTAGAAACAATTAATTTGTACACAAGTTATTAAGTTAGTTGTTGCACGCGCAGTCGATGATGTTGTAGATCTTTTACCATTCAAAGGTGCGTATATTTTGTTGTTCGCCCTTCTTCATTATTGATTCACTCCTTGACGTCAATTTCATTGCACACGTTGCAGCAGCAAATCGCTTTTTCTCTATGTGTTTTGGTGTTACTACTTTGTAGTGGTTCAAGGGAGGTTAGGTTGAGAGAGACTGGTGTAACATGCTTGTCTCCAATAGTTAAAAGCTGTCCAGAATTGTTTATTTGCGGCTGTACTTGTGGAAAGTGAAACTTTTTCTTTAACTGACTCAGAATGTACTTAAAGGCTTTCCTATATTTTGGAAGGCGCCAAGCGTAGAGAAAGGGATTCATGAGTGAATTTGCGAACACTAAAGTGTTGGACAAACAATATACCCATGATAAAGTTATAAAATCTTGTAAATCAGTCGCTTCTAGAATTCTATTAATAATAGAGGAAAGAATTACGAAAGGCCAAAGACAAATTTCGAAAACGACCACCATTATAAAAATTGTTTGTGTAACATTCTTCTCTCTATTGAAAGCATTGTGCAATACAAGTGAGTTTCCTGAGCCGACGTTTCTCTTGATGATTGCTCCTTGAATGTACACTGCACGGATCGCCTTTACACTGTAAACAGCTAGAATGATTGATGCAATCGCCATATGAACAGAAAAAAGTATATCGAAGATCAAATTGTAAGATTGAAACACTAGTAACATTATTCCAACAAGAGCAAAATAAAACCAAATACAGACGATTGCAATTCGAATTCTTGTTTTTGTCACTCTGTAGGCGTACTGCAGAGGAGTTGTAATTGCTATCCGCCTGTCTATGGACAAAGCCACGAGGCTGTAGAGTGACACACCTATCGAAATTGTGGCTGGAAATAATACTGTATTTGAGGAGAAAGGCTGAGAACTGTTTAAAGCAATACTGATAAGCCAAACGGCCGCCACTGGTTCTGCAAAAATACCAACGATGAAATCTGCAAGAGCCAGACTAAATATGAAGTTACTAGATGGAGAGCTTCTGATGTTCTTGAATGGATCAAGCAAGATGGAAGCAAGAACAAAACCATTTCCAATCACAGTGAATGGTGATAACAGCAATATAGAAATTCCAGTTGTCCATGCAATTTCTTGAAATCCGTCTCCCAAGTGCTCAAGAGCTTTCTCGACTAGATTCCCGTGGGACATTTTAAGGTTTCTTTTTGCTTTGAATTCGTAGAATGTTTTACAATAGCCTAAAAAATATTTCAAGTCAATATTTATTTTGTGCGCGCCCAAATTCTTCTTAAATATAGAAATGTATTGTTTTTGAATTCTAAAACATATTGAGCATATTTCAAGTCAATATTTATTTTGTGCGCGCCCAAATTCTTCTTAAATATAGAAATGTATTGTTTTTGAATTCTAAAACATATTGAGCAGCTACAAAATGAAACATGCAAATATACGATCGTAATAAAGTGGGGAACAATCCAATTTCGAACTATTAATTTGTTCTGACATGTACTCCGGGTGTCAATACAACAAAAATGTTTTTGAACAAAAGCCAACTATACAAACAAAATGTAATCCTACATTTACAAAGACCGAGGAGAACGAAAGATTACTTGCAAAACAAAAGATTGACTTAATCTAATTTACTTTGGTTCACGATTCAATCATATGCTTCGGATTAGAGCTGTCTTACTTTTGTTATAATGAAAGCACACATCATAAATTTAATTGTGGCGGTGTTGATTCACAGTAACAAGGAGTCGCTCACACTTCCTGTTGAGAGATTTATTGATCCAGAGGTTTGTCTCTTGACCTCCTTATATAGAAAGTCAGTAAAGTATGTTTGTATTTCATGCCTTCTCTGAAAGTGGACGTTTTTTAAATTCTAATCACCTCATCAGTTCCTGAATTCCAAACATAAGATATATCAGGCAAAATTTCAATTAAGAAATTTTAACTTCTAATGGTATTTTCCAAAAACAAAAGTTACGGTCATACAAAAGTTGTGGAAAGTCCATGGAAACAAAGTAAATGAAATACAATTCAACCTTCCTAAAAGACTATTGAATCGAATTTCATGTCGGTGTTTATCATTTGCATAAAATACGTTGAGCAAATGTATTCTAGCTATACGTAGCTCCTCTTCATAAAAAAATAGTGACATTCACAAAATTTAGTCTCTAACTCATGGCAAATGTAAATACAATAATATAGGCTTCCGACTCGATGTCAGTGAGTTTTCACCCTCACTTATGAACTCTGTAAGAGCTTCTAGTTTGAGTCTTGTTGTTCTAAAAGTCATCCAGCATCTCAGCCTTAAATAATCTTGGAAGTCTTCTTCATTTTTCCTATATTTTGGATCTGTAATGTTACAATACTATGAATCAGAATATATCCCGACATCTACTGACCTTTTGTTTCATATGCATTCAGATTTGTTCCCTTGTAAACAACACTCGAGCTAGTTTTACTTATATAAAGGACTCTGCATTTTGTGTAACAGTCACCTGTTTACCCAGTTGCTCGAAAAAGTAATTGTAGTGCTCTCCCGCTATGCTATAGCTATTTTTATTTTCAAAATAAAACTAAGTTTCAGCTATATTTTGACACTAATCAGAATGACTGTCAATTATCAGTGTGCATTAAAACGTATATATTCAAAGGAATCTATACTTACAATTTCACTGGTGTGTATCACTGCGTACATTTCTTTCAAATTATATTAAAATATTCTCCCTCTACTGTAAATCTATATTTTATACCAATAGCTTGTATTATGCACAATTTTGTTGATCTTACTGATCAAGAGCTTTACTACAATCTGTTGACAACTAACAGTTAGGCTTACACTTTTATATGTACACTGTGCAAACGTCCAACGCTTTCATATTAACCAGGTAAAGGCTTTCTTCTTCTTACAGAATCCGATACAAGCTATAAAATTGTCTTCCATAGCTAGAAGTCCATAACAACTACCGGTTAGTACTACTATTTCAGATTGACGCATATACGTGTTCTGTATTTGTACTTTCAGCTTATTGAGAAATCATATTGCTAATTTTTAAAAGCTTTTTCCGTTACTTCCTTAACAAACTTCACTTATTCAAAGTAAGAAGAAGCCGAAACTACCTGCAAAATTGTCTTCACAAGAAGTCCATAACATGTCATTCAGTGACAGCTACCATTAATACTAGTAGTTAGTTTGACGCGTATTTCTGCTCTGTGCCTTTTTTGCTCCTTGTCGAGAATCAAGTTTTCATCAGTTGCTTGTCTTTTTAGCATTGTATATAGTCGAGGCCATTTCCATTAATATAAAAATTAATTACTGCTTTAAAAGCCTTTCCGATAGCTTCCTTAATAATTTCGCTGACTCAAAATAAAGTGTTCTCAACAGTATGGCCATCTGTACTGTAGACCTTTTCTTGGAGTTTACTGTTGTCGCAAGAAGAGCTAGAAATAGTTGGCTTTGTAGTTGAGGAACCAATGTTCCTTTGATGTTGTGCAAGGGAATGAAGACCAGGGGAGGCTCGTGTATTCGGGCTCTCTTCGGTAGTCGACAGCCGAGACTCGTTGCCGTGATGTTGTACTTCGGAAACAAAAAGGCGATTTACCAATTGAATCAAAAAGTGTTGAAAAGCTTTCCTATATTTTGGAAGGCGCCAAGCGTATAGAAATGGATTCATAAGAGAATTTGAAAATATTAAACATTCCGATACAAAATAGATCCATAATATGACTTTTTTTTCACATAAGTCAGTCACATCTCGTATTGAATTAGCAATGCTCAGTATAACAACATAAGGCCAAAAACAAATTTGAAAGACAGCTACCGTTATGAGAGTTGTTTGTGTTACAGCTTTCTCTCGATTGATAGCATTTTGTAATACAATTAAGTTTTCCGAATCAACAGTTTTCTTAATGAGTAACGCTTGGTTGTGCACTGAACGAACCACTGCTAAATTAAGAAAAACTAGAAGAACTGACGCAATTACGGCATGAACACCAGTAATGATATCAAAAATGGAACTGAAAGATGGGATGACTGCCGTCAGTATTCCAAATACCACAAAGTAACAACAAATACAAGTGCTTACGATTCGAACTTTCTTTTTTGTCACCTTGTAAGCGTAATGCAAAGGAGTAGTGACAGCTATTCGTCGGTCCAACGACATAGCCACCAGGATGTACAACGATGCACCCACAGAAACAGCTCCTGTGACAAATATGATAGTCATGGAGAAAGGTTGAGAATTGTAAGCAACAATATAAATGAGCCAAACTGCCATCAGCGGAGCTGTAAGGATTCCAACAAGCATGTCAGCAAGAGCCAGACCAAATATGAAGTTACTAGATGGAGAGCTTCTGATGTTCTTGAATGGATCAAGCAAGATGGAAGCAAGAACGAGGCAATTGCCTACGACAATGATGGGCGAAATCAGTATCATTACGATTCCTGTTAACCAAGCTACTTCTGGGAAATCACTCCCCAAATGTTTCCGAGCTAGGGCGACGATAAAAAGTTCGGGCATGGTTGGACTATGTATAGTTTAAATATCCAGTGAGGAGCTCTTTATCGAGTTTTAGGAAGTGACACAAATGATCAAAGTATTTGTACGAGCGGTTCTAATACACATCACGTAACCACATTTTACAAAGCAGATTTTGACTTTCAGTCAAAAGTGATAAGCGACTGAATACTTTATTATTTATTTTGTTTTGATTAACTTGTCTTTTATTCTATAAAATAAAACATAGCTTTCGGTTAAAATTACTTTCAGGCGAAGGCAAAAGGTGACTGAATAATTTATTAACATTTTGTTTCGAAGCATTTGTCTTTCTTTTAACAAGGAAAATATCAAATCTAGGTTTCCAATGAAGCTCTATTTGATTGAATTGATTGAATAAGCGAAGTTGACTGACTATTCAATTTCTGTTTCCAAATATATTTTTAGAATACTTCAGGTGCTTTTAAAGGTTTCTAAGTGTCTCTGATAATGTTTCAGTTAAAGACGTACTCCAGCAGCCTAAGTCATTTTTCAGAATTTAATGTAAAACTAGCTGAGAAAAACGAATTTTCCGCTCATTTTGTTCAAAAATATTTTGAAACGCGCGGCGTAAAATGAGCAAAATATGGCTATAACGAAATCTATAGACTTGCCCCAAGTCGACTCGCTATTTATTTTTATTTATTTTCGTTTTCTTCGTAAACAGCAGCTCCTTTTTTGAGCCAGTATTTTTATAAAACACGAGAACGAAGGTGCAAGCCCAAACCGAGCGCCGAAAGCGTGAGCGAGTCTCTGAAGTTCCCCTGGACAGCATCAGAAGAAATCGTGCGAGCGAAATTGCTCGGAAACCGGCGTTAGAATTCTGGGGCTTACTTTGACCGTCTTTCTCAGTTACCGAGTAAAACAAAACCAAGCGGCTTATGGGTTATACGTTTTCCACCCAGCTTTCCAAAAGGGGTTGAATCAGTCAGCTTCCCCTTTGCTCTCTGATTTATCCCTTAAGATCTTTCATTTACAGAAATCCATCGAAATTCATCATAAGACATATTGATATTTTAGTTTAGGTGACTCTGCGAGCGGTTATACTTGATGTGGTTTATCTGAAACTTATGTGCAATCGGCCAGCCTGAAATAGAATTCACCAGTTGCTTGCTTCAGCTAACGTTATGACTTCAGTATTCTAGCATGCAGTTTTTATATTTAACAATTAACAGGAGATAGTTACTGCATCGTTGGGCAGACTGGGATTTCTTACCTGATGACACAAAGTATGTATTGAGACTAGTAAAAAGAAAGATGAAAGATTTAGTTTTAAAAACGGGACCTTAATTAACTTCTAATAGAACTAGTGAACGGTTTTTATTCGCATAGTTTCAAACAATTTTTTAAAAAACAATCGGATGCTCCGAAATCCAACCATTGATTCGATTTAACTTTTTGACCCGCATAAATTAATGTTCTTCTGTTTAAACCCCATTTCTCCACAATTCATCATTTAATTTGCTCTGACAAAGAGCTAGTGCTCAGAACATTAGCCTTACATCCAAGCTTACCGTGAAAAACATGCCATGTCAACTCTCGTTGGTCAAGCCACATATTTAGCTTACTCGCCAACGCAGAGTATCTAGTAAAACCAGCTATTTTAAACTAGTCTTCCAGTGTCTTCCTATCATAAAACAGATTTGAAGGAACTGTTTGATTTGTCACAGTGAGTTTTCGAACTCGTTGCCATGCATCTATAAAATATATCATTTCAAAAGAACTATGTGTCTGACAAAAAGAAATAATATCAGTAATCTCTTTATTTTTCAGCTTCATTCCTTCACACTCATTGAACACTGTATCGATATAGAGGTTTGTAGTTTTACCACAAACGTTAAACTGACGTTGAAAGTTTGTGGTTAGACACTTGATTTTGCGGCTGATTAGTGACTCAATATTGGCGGGGCTGAGCACACTATTTCTCATAAACTCTTTAAAATTTTGAAAATATTGGTGGGGCTAAAGCCCCTTCAGCTTCCCTGGTCCGCGTTGCCTGATGTACTAACTTTGACATCCACAGTTCAGCTTTTAATTATTCATGATCATTTATTTTTAATATAAGTCATTGTTTGGACCTGGTCAAGACCCAGCTTCTGATTAACCCATTTTGACCTCTCTCGCTACCAAGTGGTACTGACACACTGAATATCACAATACTGGTCAGATTCCATTCCAAACTCTAAAAAGACACTCAAATATTCAACGTCTAATACATAAATCGTATTCTACCTTTCTGCTGGTGTCCATTAGCACGGCTAGTTTCAATAGCATAACATTAATTATCCGTCTTATCCCTTTAGTAACAACTCTTCTGTAACAATGTTTTAAAAAACTGTTATTTAGTTAGAGTAACTATTTCATATCAACTGTTTATATAAAATAAATCCTGTGTTACAGTGTGCAAGTTTTGATTTCACAGCAGATTTTTAACGTGCAATAAAATCTGTTGAATGGAAAAGACAAGTCGGAACAACTTCTTTGTCCTGTTCAATAAAGAAGCATGGACCCAAGCGTAGAATTGTGTAGGCGTTAAGCGACTAATGATAGAACTTGTATAGACAATTAATTGCATGTACAGTACACGAAAATAGAACACTTAAAGCTAGAACTTACAATTAAAACAATTCCTGACGTTGTAATTGACGATTTTCCCGTAGTTTGCTTCTAAGTCTGCTCATTCAAAGCCATGTGTTTTCAGTATTATGACTGTCTATACTGTGGACATTTCCCCTAGGAATACCATCGCTGAAGTCTGGAGTACTCACTTCTTGCTTTGTAGCTGAGAAACAAATGGTACTTTTGTTGTTTACAAGCGAAGCAAAGTTAAGGGAGACCAGTGTGTTCTGGTTGTTTTCGGTAGATGGCAATTGAGGAGAGGTTTTAGTGCGGGAGTTCCCCTCTGAAATAGAGAAACTATTTTTCAGCTGAATCAGGATATGTTGAAAAGCTTTCTTATATTTTGGAAGGCGCCAAGCATATAGAAAAGGATTCATAAACGAATTTGCAAACACTAAGGTGTTGAACAAAAAGTATATCCATAGTACGATATTTATATCATTTATATCCGTCACCTCTCGCATTCCTTTAACAGTAGACAAAATAATTACATAAGGCCAAAGACAAATCTGGAAGACAACTACCACTATAACAGTTGTTTTAGTAACAGCTTTCTCTCGATTAAACGCATTTTGTAGTAGAACTGAGTTTTCCGAATCAACAATATTTTTAATGCTTAGTGACTGTTTATGTATGGAACGAACCACTGCTATGTTGAGAGCAATTAAAACGATAGACACAAGCACTAAATGTACAACACCAATGATATCAAAAATTGAATGAAGAGTATCAGATACTACGGCCAATGTTCCTGTTATTATAGCGTAGCACCAGATAAAGATGTTGACATTCCGTATTCTCCTTTTGGTCACTCTGAAAGCGTACTGCAGCGGAGTTGTGATGGCTATTCGCCTGTCAATGGATAAAGCAACCAGGCTGTAGATTGACACACCAACTGCAACGGCGGTGGCAAACGAAGTTATTTTTGTGGAGAAAGGCCGGGAATTGGTAATAGCAGTCTTAATAGCCCAGTATGCTATCAGTGGACCTGTAAATATACCAACGAGCAAGTCTGCAAGAGCTAGACTGAATATTAAGTTACTGGACGGAGAACTTCTGATGTTCTTGAATGGATCGAGCAAGATAGTAACAAGAACAAGGCCATTTCCTATGACAGTGACAGGTGAAAACAGCAATATGACAATTCCTGTTGTCCAAGCAATTTCTGGGAAGTCTTTTCCAAAATGTTTCAGAGCTAGTACGATGATAAATGTTTCAGACATTGTTAAATATGTTCAAAGTTTTAATAATCAATGGTCGCTGGTGTTTTTCTGGTAGAATGGTAGATTTGGTATCGCTCTCTGTTAAACCAAACGGCCCCCGCGCGGAAATCTTGTTTAACCATGGAAACCAATCATTTCTTTGTTGTATACTTAATACACATTCGGAAGATTATGAATTGAATGTCAAGTAGACTGACATAAAATCAAAAGACAAGGCAGAATTTTAATATATAATGAATTCTTCTGAGAGTTGGTCCGTCTCAATAGAGTTTGTTCTTAGTGTTTCGTTAGACAAATAAAAGATAATAACGAATGATCCTGTGTATTTTCTTGAAGGCAACAAATATGCAACTCTTGTTGTAAGTCTTAGGAATTTGTTTCCCAAGTTGTTAAATGCTTTTTGTTTTTGAATGTTCTCAACTGGGTAAGTTGGTTTGGGTTAGAATAGTTCATGTTGAACCCAAAAATGTACTGTTTTCGAAACCAAATATGAAACAAAAACAAATAAATTTATAAGCAATAAAATCAAATAAAATAGAATCCAACTTCAGGGTAATATTGTGATCTGATATTCACACACCAGTAACAGTGGTACAATAAAATTGATTTGTATTAAATGACTACGAGGAAAACAAAAGACAATCTTGTTTACACAATCTGACTTAGAAGTACAGCAACAGCTGAAATTTAATGTACTATAAGTACTATAAAACTCTTTGTTATAGAAAAGAATATATGAAATCGGTTGTATGCGTAGTTGGCATTTATTGCACATTTCTATTATCTGTTATTTATACAAGTTTGCTAACAAAGATGATGACATATAACTTTGCTGCTTTGTTGGTTCAATAAAGATGATCTGGATTACTAAAAAACAAACCTGAACAAAAGAGGGTTCACTTACACAAACAGCTTGGACTACGGAAGTGTACATGCATTTTTTACTTAATTCAGTCCGTTGCAGAATTGTACTGAATATCCATTGTTTATCTTTGAGAAAAGAAAGTTATTTTTTTTCTATAACAAAACTTATAACATATATGCATATTAGTTTCATGCGTTTCTTAATTTGAGAAGGAAGAAAATGCATATAATGTTTTTCATGACATTTTGACTTATCTGGGGTTTTATGAAAGAGCCGTAAACTACCTACAATTTTTTCTTACTTTCTAACCGCTTCATTACTTTATGAATAACAAATTTACAATGTTTCTTTATTTGAATTCTGGATTGACAGTAAAGGTAGAAACTTCAATTTACATGTTCTTAAAAAGAACAGAGAAAATGCATAACAGAGAAATAAACTTTCCAAGCATTTGTGTCAAAACTAGCTTTTTGCTAGGCAAGCCTTTTCCAGTAACTAGACTCCCCTAGCTAGCGTGATTTAAAACCAAGTGTTCTCAGTACCATCATGACCGCTTCTATTGTGGGTATGTTCTTCATGATAAATTTTATTGAAAGGTAAGCTACAAACGGTTTGGTTTGTAGTTGAGCAGCCAATGGTACTTTCATGGTGTGCGAGGGATAGTAGGCTAAGGGGAAAGCTTCTGTTCTGGTTTTCTGTTGTGTCTGATAATTGTAGAGAGGCGTTGGTTTGATGTTGTGCCGGTGACATAGAAAGATTTTTCCGCAACTGATTCAGAAAATACTGAAAGGTTTTCCTATATTTTGGGAGACGCCAAGCGAACAAAAACGGATTCATGATAGAATTCGTAAACGCTAAAGTTTTGGACATGAAATATGCCCATAATAAGATTTTTATATTCTATAAATCCGTCATCTTTGGCATCGCAACAACAATAGAAGAAATAATTATTAAAGGCAAACTACAAATCTCAAAAACAACTATCAATACACAAATTGCTTTGGTAACAGCTTTTTCCCGGTAGAAGGCATTTTGTAACACAACTGCGTTTGCTAAGTCAACGGATCTCCTGAGCTTTAGCGACTGGTTATAAACTGAACGAATCACTGTTAAGAACAACGAGGGTGATCGATACAATCACTGAATGTAACACACCAATGATTTCATAATTTGAAGATGTAGCCCAAGACACTATGCCAACTATTATCCAGTAACACCAGATAAAAACGTTTACATTCCGTATTTTCTCTTTCGTTACCCTGGACGCGTACTTCAGGGGAGTTGTGATAGCTATTAGCCTGTCAACCGATAAAGCGACAAGGCTGAAGAGTGACACACCCATCGAAACTGCGGCTGAGGTTAAACCAATTTTGGAGGAGAAAGGTTGGGAATTGTTTGTACCATAGTAAATGAGCCAATATGCCACCAGTGGACCTGTAATCACTCCAACAAGCAAGTCTGCAACAGCCAAGCTAAATATCAAGCTACTGGATGGAGACATTCTGATGTTCTTGAGTGGATCGAGCAAGATAGAAGCAAGAACAAGACCATTCCCGATAATAGCGATGGGCGAGAATATCAGTGCGGCAACTCCTGTTGTTAAAGCTAATTCTGGAAAGTCCCTTCCCAAATGCTTGAGAAATAAGTTATATGCAAGTCGTTCAGACATTGCTGTAAGATTTAAAAAATTTGCTTATGCGAAGCTTTGTTGTTCTTCGAATTGTATATACTTCGTTTTAAGTGTCTTAAGGTGATAGAAATAACACATTCACTTTCTCATAGCGCTATGCCTTTTAATAGTTCTTTAGATTGGAACGTAAGAGATATCAAGAATTTCTGAACGAACGACTGTGTTATAAAAATTTACATGTGGTCAAAAGATGTCGAAGAATTGAATACAAAAATTAATGCCGTGTTCTTTTATACACACACGTTTGGTCATCTGAAATAAATTAATTTTTGATGACGAGATAAACAAAGTGTAATCCTTGAATTAAGGATGTGAGTACTTTCAAGTACAGTCTAACCCTGCTATTTCGAACTCGGTTAATTCGAACTCCCCGCTATTTCGAAGTCAGACGAATTCCTTTGGCCTTAATTT
>JANRMR010118837.1:0-13023 GCA_025434825.1 Bergia sp. 'catenularis' | reverse complement strand
AAGCGCGAAACTCAGAGTTACAGAAAGTGTCTATGAGCCATCTTTAATCTAGAAAATTATATATATATATATATATTAAACAATACCATTTGTAGTCACTTTCACTTAAAATTGGTTATTTTAACTCAAACTGCTCTTTTCTATTTGTATTTGCTAACCAAATGACGACTTTGTGAAGATATTTTTGAGTTTTCCTTTGCAAACACATTGTTCTTGGAAAACTTTATGCAATCCTTCGCGATATTTTCATTAAATAAGCTAAGTAATATACTAGTGGGTTCGGTTTCTGTTGGGTATGTGATGGAGAGGAAATGTGAAGCCAGAACCAACGGTGGCTGAAGCGTGAAAGTCTTGTCCTTCAGAAACACTAAAAATAGTAAACCATTATGTGGTGCATAACTGATAATAAACACCACCACTACAACAAATGGCATTAGAGCAACTCGGCAAATCTCCTAGCTTTGCGCGTTGCTTTTGCTGAATTGTTGAAAGTGCTGGAAACAAATTTTGTCTTACAAGAGAGAAAATGATGACTGAATATAGCACCATCAGGAATAGCAGAGGAAAAATTGTAAAACAAGCAAAATTAACAAAGTTATAATTCCTCAGAAAGGAATCCGCAGTTTCAGGTTTCTCTCCCCACTTAAACATTCTTCCTGTTTAGAGTCGCATAGCGTAGAAATAGAGAGGGGAAAATGCGGCAAAAAACATCTCGTGCTGTTAATGTCTTTAGTACGCACCTTGTACTTTTCGGGAGTCACGTGAAAAATTCGGCGATCAGAAAGATACGAGCATGCGTTTGTTCATTCAAGGCAATCTGTTCACGAAAGGCGATCTAAAGAACGACAGATGCAAAACTAATAAAAGGATCGAGAAATCTGTCATAAAATATTATTGATGATATAAAGTTTTCAAGACATAAACCCTAAGCAGAAGTTTTTTTGCTTTTTATTTTTTATCTATTTTTATAAAAAGTGCAGGTGTACTACAAATATCTACTAATATAAGGATATAGGAAAGTTGTTAGTGTTGATACATGTACTAAAATTCGCTGACTGATCTGAAAGGATGAGTTTTTCCCTTTAAATCTCTCTTATACTTACTCAGTGTTTTCTTTTGTAATGATCAAGACGGCTTTATATTAAGTGCCGCCTGTTACGAGGAATATATAGCATGTAGAAGGCAAAAACATACAGCTCTTTGTTGAATATTCATTTGATTCACTCTACCTTTTATAAACTCGAGGCGGGAGATCAGCTCATATAAAGCAGCATTATGTTCGCAATTTATTTTTTTATTACAAACAATAAGAATGCCCGATTTGACAATTTTACAAAAGGAATAGCAATTCCCTTTTAATTAGAAAAAGAAGACAGCTGTCCTTTGTGAAACTAGTAAAAATGCTGAAAGAATCCACAATATTTAACTTGAATTTGAACTGAATTTGATCTGACTACCGCCAAAGAGACAAAAACAATAATATGCACTCTTATTTTTATAAGTATCAACAAATGTTTAGCGAGCCTCGTTGGTTTTTAAGTTTTTCTGTTTTATCAGCCTAAAATAGTGCTTGATTAAAGTGGTGCTAAAATAGTGCTTGATTAAAGTGGTGCTAAAACCAAACAGAGTTTATAATATTTCTAAGGTCGTCAGTGAATAGCCTGGGTATTTTCTATATTAGTTTTTGAACATGATAACCTGGTGCATACTCTTCTTCTCCACATAGAAATCTATCATACTTGCATGGTAAGAGTATAAATATAGGAAAATTATATGTGCGATCGTGAGGTTGGGGGTGGTGCTTACATGGTGCTCAATTTTTATGGCAAATCTTAGGTCGTGTTGCTTATAAGCGTGGTGCTTGTATGAGAAAAAGCGAGCACTTTGGCGAGGGATATCCGTTTTACTTCAGAAGTAAGAGCAATTTTGTACATGGAAAATTTTCTTTTGTGTAAAGTGCTTTTTAAAGATGAAAATGAAGTGAATATTTACGGTACATTATGCAAAGTAGAACTGCCCAAATGCCTCTGACAAAGAATTCCAGCTGTTGAAACCTTGCTTAAAATTGCAGTTAAATAGAATTGAAAAGCCTCGATTTCAATCAAGAAATGCAGTCATTAGAATTGTTGGAATAGACTAAACAGAGTAAACATCGTAATAAAATGGAGGAAAATCTACCGCCTCTGCAACATTTACCACCACGCTGCTATTTGCCCTAGAAAAAATTTTCACGTGATCGAAGCTAACCAAGAATAACATTTGACATGACAGTCAGTAAAATAATTGTTCAAATATATTTCTTGATACAAACACACTCTTTTTTCACGACTTTCACCAGCTGCGATCTTGTCTGTGGGTTCTCTAATTACGGGGCCGTTACGAGTTAATAAACAAACCGAATATTCATTCAGTGGATTCAAATTTTAGAATATGAATCGTACTAAAATCTTAAAACTGTCTAATTTTTAAAACTGGCGGCTTTTTTGCCATCTATATGTTATTCTTTCAGTTATGATTAATTTCAATCAACAAACCGTGTTGGTGTTGTGTTGGAACAAAATATTAGCAATACCTTAATTTGAAAACTGCCATGCAAGCTCAGTGTATAATGAAAGTTTTATTCTTACTATTCTCATTTGTACAGCATTTCACCAATTTGTCTTTGTAAAATTTGTCACAATTATGTTAAGGTTCTTTATTAAGTTTTGAACAGTGTCTGGCAACTGAATTTTGCAGCAATGAAGTGGTTTTTATGTAAATATTGCACATTATTGCCTTTAGCGATCAAAGTAGACCGAAAACGTTGGTACTCAACAAAATATGCTTTTGAGTCAGTGTGTAGATCTAGAGAGCACCTGCCATGGCCAACTTTTGCGATTTTAACAGATCGACTTGGATTTTTATTTACTGCGGAGTCATACTATGCTTGTGGTTACGATTTCCTTTTGTCACTTAAAGGGAAGTAAAAACCTTTAATGAAATTTATATTTGCGACCAATCGAAAAGATTGACTTTGTCTGCTATGACGGAGGGCTAACGCTCGAAACGTCATCTTTACACCCAATCATACAGCGAAATACATACCATATCAACTTTGTTTAGATCAATCAAACATAATCAGCTTACTAGTCCATGCAAAAGAAAATATATAATTAAAAACATAGTCTAGATCTTCTTGTAATATTAGAAGTTCTTAAACAACAAAACAATTATCCCCGTTTATATAATCTTCCCTGACTTGGAGCTGAATGTCTTTGAACGAAATATTTATTTTATTATAATACCAAACAGACATATGCATTCAAAATGCAGAATTCAGACGTGGGTTTAAACCAGTTCACATCGTTAGTCAGAGTTTTGGAACTTGGATATTTTATATGAGTTCCAATTGTTTTCTACAAGTGAAAAGTATTGCGGAGTTCATCTCTCTGACAGACTAAGTTTACAATTTCCGTAAGACCTCAATAAATGCGTGCCAGGCGGTTTTAAGAAAAAGCATGATCCTTCATGAAATATTCCAGCGGCGAAAATATAAAACAATGGTTGTCAAAACCATGCAATTGTAGGTCTCGTATTTAAACTCGGCGGGCGCCGGTGATTTTGTAATATCTTATTTTTTTCAAGCTATACAGCTTAGCTATCTGGGACTGATTTTCTTTTTCTTGTTCAGGGCGTTAAAAATATGGCATACAACCCTACCACGCGCGTGAACCTGTAAACAAATTGTTTTGCTGACTTTATCCAGTAACCAGTTTAACCTTAAAGGGATCTCACACTGTTTCAACAAGTTGCAACTAAAATATTCTTTGAACATATCATGGGTCTGCTGCACAGCAGAAAAAACGTGCTTTGGTCCACGCCGGCTGCTGATTCATAAAAAAGGTAAGTTTCAAAAAGAAATGTTGTTGTGGTGAAGACTAATTATGGTGACAGATACGGTATTTTTCTGTCACTGCGTTTAAATGGATCATCAGCTGTTTAATCGTAGGTTCACAAATTGGGGTTTTCTGAAGACGATCTATTAATTTTGAATTTCTTGGCGCCACCATAATGAAAAGTGACGTGTGCGGCGGCATTGCCAGACCTCCTCTCGTTCATTTCCAGAATACAAGTTGAGAATATAGCTCTCAGACTGCAAATATGACACGCCATGTCAAGCACGTACTGCCTGAGCACAAGCAAAATCGAAATAAATAAACAAAGTTTATTTCGTATTGTGATTTAAAAATCGTCAGTTATCATCTGATATCCGAGTCTGGTTTGACGCGAATTTTTGAACCAGAAAACTGTTACGCTCTGTCATGACAGATAACACGTGGGCGTACGAGAATTGTGCGGGATTTGGTTGCAAGCGCTTCCTTCTCTCTCCTCCTCGTCAAGCCAGTCCCTCCTAATCCATTTTTTCCTCGATCTCCTTCTTCCGGCTGTTCTATTAGCGTTTGCTACGAATTAATATGTTTGGTGGAAAGTATTCATTTTTGACATTTGGCGCGATATTCAATATCATTCACAATATCACTATCGATAACACTATCAACTACAAACATCGTGCTATTTCTCACAATACATTTATAACTAAAAAGGAGTATATAGCACATGCATGATGTTTTCATACCAAATGCTTACTCTGTCAATCTTTTTTTCTAACATTGTCATTATAAGCACTGACTGACTGAGGTATAATAAATTAATAAATACAGACCTGTGTCTGTTTTAAAATCTGTTTGTCCTTGATCGTTTTCATGAGACTTAATCGAATTTCTAGAATATAAACTACAAATTCAATAAAAGAGATTTAGATATGATAGGCAGCAACAATCGTACACTTTGAAATTTTAGGTCGATGCAATGATTCTGCAGAGGAAAACAGATCAACTTTTCATTACTTTCATGAATATTATAGGAATCCTTGAATTCTATTTTCATGGTATTGTAATTCCCCATGAAGAACTTCTGTTGACACCTTTTAAAGATACGTTTCTACTGCACATATGAAATAAATTACACACCGGTATCAAAACAGAATGATATATTCAATACGAATCTGACACCCAAACAAAACATATCATACAATATCAAGTAAATAGTAGTTTTGTGTTCTGTTAGAAACAAGTATATAACTGACAAGTAAATGTTTTATAGTTTTAAAACTAGTAAACGTGATGATTTTATTTTTGAAGGGCGAGTCTTCTTGTCATTACGTTCCACCTGCATGATTGTCACTTGAAAGTCGTTTAGAGTTTTATTTTCCAAAAATGAGATTCTGATAACAAAGCTAGGGATTTCAAAACTAAACAGTTGTTATCAATGAGCATTCTTTTCCACAGTACATGAAGTTTCCGAACACAGTGTACAGTTAATGTAGGATTTCAGTGGCGTGAAAAAATTGGTTTCAAATCCCAAACAGTTCATGCTCAGTTGCTGGCTTTTTTGTGGTTTGATCGTAACCTTTATTCCATTCACCGTGGATGAAATCTAAGAGATAAGAACACGTTAGTTCTGTTCATCCATCCTTGTTCGACTTCGTTGTACCTTTTTTATTTATAACATTAAACCTTGCAAGACAACTTAAATGCTTTAATATAGTTGTTTTAGCTTACCATAAAATTGGTGAGCTCGACAGCACACGTTCTGGATTCGCAAACTGAAGGAGCTTTCCTCGTAAATATTTTCGGTATTCTCTTACAAGCACAACACCCTGCAAAGATTTTACGGAACCCTTCACGGTACTTTTCGTTGAATATGTAATAAATGAGCGGATTTACAGCCGGAGAAGCTATAGAAAGGAAATAAGAAACAAGAAGAAGCGGTGATTGAAGTGTGAAAGCCTTCTTATTCACAAATAGCATAAACAGGTAGACATTATATGGTGCATAGGTGATGATAAACACCACTACTACAACAAATGACATGAGGGCAACCTGGCGATTCTCTTTTGCGCGTTGTTTCCGCTCTTGTGTTGAAAATGCTAGAGTTGAGTTCTGTCTGACAAGAGAGAAAATGATGACTGAATATAGCCCTATCAAAAGCATTAGAGGAAGAGCTATAAAACAAGCAAAATTAACAAAGATATAATTGAATTGAACAGAAGTTGTAGTTTCTTTGTCTCCCCAGTTAAACAAACATTCCGTTATGTTTCCTCCTGTTTGGAGTCGCATTGCGTAGAAATAAGGAGAAAAGAAGGCGGCCGATACAAGCCACGTTGCACTCAAAATAACAGAGCGCGATTTCTTTGTTATCAGTTGGGAAGACATTGGGAACACGACGGCATCAAATCTATCCACGGCAATGGCAACAAGAGACAGAATTGAAACCATGTTGGAGATATCACCAGCAAATGTCACCACTTTGCACAACGTTTCTCCGATTATTCCATCGACGAGCCACCGTCCCCCAGTGACTAAAGTGCTGATGCGATACGGCACGCCAAATGCGGGGAAAAGAAGGTCACTAGCCGCCATGTTGGCTATGAACAAGTTGACATTTGTCCTCAGTCTGCGATCTCTGTATACGATGAGAAGTACCAGAACGTTACCAACTAACAACAGTAACAACAGACAGCCGTACGCTGCTATCTTTCCAGCTACTGATTCGGGAGAGTTCAAGTATTGTTCGCCTTTTTCTGAAGCGTTGATTAAGGCATTAGTCATGTTTTCTTGTTTCCATTTCGCCATTGTGATGTGAACACCACCTGAAAGAAGTAATTGCAAAAGTTTTACCGATATGTCGCAGTCACTATGTCTAAACAGATATGGCTGTGTCAACAGATAAAGAGCTTTTGTAATTGGTACACCATTATATTACTTGTAGCAATAGTCAATGACGGATGCTTATGCAAAACTGATTAAAGCAAGGCCTCTCTATATATGCTAAACGTAAACATTTGAAACATTTTGTCAGAGATTATAGTATAAATTATCCCTACTCAGACTACCCTTTCCAAAATACTGTTTCTGTTTATGGAAAACATAAACTCTAAAGATCATCGTCATATAATGGTCTAAAAGTAAGAAAAAGGAATGCTTGTAAACTGATTTCTAGTCTCCGAGATAAAAAATATAAATAATTTGATGGATCAATAAAAATATACCAGTTCACAGTTTTAGTTTTAGTTGTAGTTTTAGAAACAAGAAGCCACGGAATACAAATTCCCGTTTACAATTTTTAGTTTATGCTTCAGAATAATTTAAATGTTATTGTTACTATGTTCAAAACTGTCAAGATGGCACACTATCGCTGACAAAATGATTAAGAAAATGGTTTGTAATTTAAAAATAAAAGAGTAGAAGTTACGTCTCATTTCTTAGGTGTACATTTTTAAAAAACCAAAATCGTACATCTTCCTTAAACACTTCCTTTTTCATCGACGACATAAATTGTGTGATTTGGTAATCATCGACTTTGTATACAAGTTTCCGTTTGCAGTTTCGAGTATATAAATTACTCTGAAAACTCTGTTTTAATCTTTCAGCACGATTTGCTATATAAACTAACAAATTTGAAACCACAAGTACAGCCACAATTGAGACACGAAAGATGCAACGACATTTGAAAGCTTATCTTATGATTGTAATAATTTTCTGTCCAATTTTAATTATTTTGATAATCACTGATCACGAAGGCTCCGTGCACACTGATAGGTTTTTGTTAAAAAGCGCAGCAGAATCGATTTGTTTCCTCTCTCGTCCATACTAAAACGACAGAAAATAGACGCGTTCAAATCTTGAAGACACTTGAAAACACAGTGCAATCATTTTGTTAAGAACAATTTCCTTTTGGAAACAGAATGAAGAATTTCTTGATCGTTTCGTAGTGTCAAATGTTATCGGGTATATGAGCATGCCCAGTTACATGCAACTACCATTTTCGGAAAAAATTGATGTGGTCATGCAGATAGGGTGAAAACCGTGTGTGAATGCGAACTAGTATTTGCTACGTTATGTTTTTCAAGATCATATGAAGCATACAATGTAAGTTTTGTAGCCGAAGAAAACACCATTTCTTGACTTTCCTTTAGGGAAAAGCCGGCACCCAAAGATTTTGTTAAGAGTATACCTTTTTGTGATGCCTTCCAATCAAATACTGTAGAAGAATAGCGCCGTGATTTCTGGATCCGGAGAACAGCTAATATACACTGATATTTCAAAAGGTATATTTGACACTAGGTTTTACCAAAACATTATCAACTTATACTTGGCATGACGACTCTTTTTTTCTTGAGCGAAATACTATACCGAGACTCTGTCTTCTTGGATCTCATATTTTCTTCCTAAATAGTTAAGTACAATATTTGATTTCCTCGGTTGGGTTACGTTGTCATGATTTTGGTTAGAGCGATGCTCGCTTATTAAAAATGTTTGCCTTTGGACCTTACCTTTGGGCGGGGTTTTTCAGCACCTCAGTCACAACAATTGTTAGGGTAGTTAAAGTTCATAGCCAGATCTTTATAAGCGATTCAAATTAATTTCTTTCTGAGATGTTTATTTGTGCCTTCAGCTAACAGACCACAGTACCTGGGTTACCCAACTTTTTCGAGAAAGTTGTGTGCTCCTTTAAATCCACAGAACGCCGAGAAGCTAGAACAACAACTTAACGTGTCAGTTCACTGTGCGGCGAAAAAAGATTGTACAAAGTTTTAAGAGGCTTCAAAAAGTTCGGAGTTTTAAACCCAAAAGTTTTAAAATATTTTTAAAAATGATTGTAATTATCAACTGACACATCAGATCACATCTTAACATCAACTATGAGAAAAGTATGGAGTTATCATAGGATTATTGGAAAGTCTTAACTGTGATTCTTCACAGCAATCTTTTGAAGACTCACGCTTGTTGTCAGTCGTTATTTATATAATACTTTTTCCACATAACTGATTCGTGGATGGATTTGTAACAACTCGTATGAGAAAATGACCTGTGTTGAAAATTGAAGGCCACTCTCTACCCTAAATTTGTTGGATTGGTGAGATAATTGGGAGAGATATTTAGGAAGAAAAGAAAATTGAAGGGGCCCACCAAACAGTTGTCCTAAGCGAGCAAGTGTCACTCTTCGGATAGCCGACGATTTGGCGTCGTCCATGAATTATTAATCCCGAAAACTAATATTAAACTTACTAAAAAAAATCCAAAATCAAAATCTTAAAAAATCACTACCTTTAAACTCTATCTCCTCCTCTCATATTTTCACAAAAATAATCTCGAAATATTTACAAACGTTTCTCAGGTCAGTCATCACAAAATGATGATCAGAAATTTACATCCTTTAAATTGAACACGAGAAAAGGCAAAAATGTCATTAAGTCTTACAAAAATGATCTCTTATGGTTTAAAAATGGCCTTAAGGTTTTAAAATTGCTAGGACGTTTTGCACTCTAACATTGATAGAGTTAAGCAGATCTAGACTGTTAAGATGGATGATCTAGTTTAGTAATCAAAATACATACCTCCTTCGTTAGATGATACAGATGTACAGTGCGACCTATAGTAAGTCTATGGATTTCTTGTTGTATACAAGTTTTTCTAGATCTTCCTTAAAAACCTATTACCCTTCGCTTCCTCCCGATGGCCGCGTGATAAATCGTAGCGTGAGAAACTTCAGCGTGTAGACATTAGTTCAGGTTCTGCTTGTTCATTATTTTGATAAAACGAAACCCTTTCCAAAAACAACAACTTCAGTTTTAATTAGTTACGAAATTTGATAATTCAAAGCACGGAAGCAAGTATACATACTTCACCGCGTGTTTTAATCCTGCGGAAAAATATTCACCTCAACATGCAAACCAAAAGCTGAAACACTAAATTGCAGGAACATTCATAAAATTATGGTTTATTTTAACTCAAACGGGCTCTAGGGTAATGTAATTCATGTTATTTAGGTAGAAAGATTGAATTTTAATATGACCTGCCAGTAGAAATACACCAATAAACTGAATCAATCACAGATTTCACACGAGACGAAGAAAAACAAAAAAAATAAAAATAAAATGTGAACGAGCGAGTCCGGTGTATTTTTAAATCATCGTTGCGCGCTTTATCCGTGCAGCTAACCCTAACCCTAACCCCAAAGCAAGATGCTTTTCAAGTGAACAGTATGGCTAACCGAATGATGCTAAAGCAGTATGCTTGAAAGCTGTATTTTAAATTATTGGGGGAGTTGCTAGAAAGGTGGATGTAATCCCATACTACAGTTGAATAATGGAAAGAGTGCTTATAGGTGTTTAATATTGCATTGTAGCTGCCGATAGGAACAAAAGCTTGTAAACTTTTGATAATTATATTATTGTAACTTCATCAGGAAACAGTATACTTTTTGAACTAAATGAAAATCACATAAGTGCGAGTCATTAAAGGAAACATGATAAAGGGAATGTCAACTTAAAAGGAATAAATTATTGGAATAGTATGTCGCAATAACCAAACCAAATTTACATGTGAGTGTTGCCTTTTCAAAAAATTCTTCCCAGCCGTGCGGGACAAAGCCAAAAGCTTGAAGATCCATGTAGACATGTGATAAAAACAAATACCATGAAATAAGTTTAAAATACATTCACGAATAAATTATGTACACATACAAACGTTCACAAAATAAAGCGATGTGTTGGTCAAATTTTCTTTAAAACCAGTAACTCACTAGAAAGCTTACCTTTAAAAATAGTCTTTTCAAAATCTGTACATTGTGTTCAAACAAACACTTCCGTTGCGTGAACCGGGTTATTCTTCGACTGGATTATTCCTTGCTGTTTGGACTAGCTTAAAAATTAACTTTGAAACCAAATTTATACTGCTTCATACAAACAATACAACTAATTTGAATTTCAAAATAAAGCTTTCACTGCACGAAATTAGTAACAGAAGTATGAGCTCATTTGAATACGGATGTTTCAGCTACAAATGCAACAAAAATATATCTGCCTCTACCTCTGTAGCTGAAGAATAATTTCCAAATGTTGATAGCAAACTGAATGACGCTGATATATTCCGTATATCTTCCAACTGGAAACAGCTCGGAAATGTCAAACAAAAATTAATTGGTACTCGAGTTTCAACACAGCTCAAGTTGGCTTAAACCGCATGAACAAACACTCGTATGTGTAGGAAGAGTAACATCATGGCATACTGAATTGCAGAACTGAAACTTTCTTTACATTCTTTACAAGCATCCTCGAGCGCTTCTCAAATAAATTTCAAGTAAAAAATAGCCTGAGGTAACAAGCAAACAACTAAGAACCAACTGGCTTAGCAAAAACTGACCGAAGATTTATATTTGTGTGTGATATCCCTGTCGCACTGTTTCCCGTGACTGTTCAGCATATATCAGATACGCACACATATAGTACAAAGAAACACAAACTGTGTTTGATTGACAATAAAAAGAAATGGAGAACTATACTCACTCCCTTTTATGCAATCAGAGAAAAACGTAGTTTTGTCGAACCGTTTTTACTCCGCGTTACTCAAGCTTACTGCTTGTTCCCTGCTCTACACTAGTTTTTCCATTTTGGCAAAAGTCTACGAAAGCTTTTAGTGATAGAACGACTCAAACAGGTTTCCATAGGTTATGAAAAGGAAAATGAATCTTATCACGACCCTTTTATCATGCTAGTTAGTGGTCATGTGCAAGTGTGCATTGTTACTGAAATGAATAGCTTGGGCAATTTTTAATTGATTGCAAGGTATACTTAACTCCTTATTTATGTTACCTTTGATAACACAAAATTCAAAGGAAAAATTATCTTCGTTTTGAAACTTCAAATTTATATCTTATTTAAAACAATTTTAGGTTGATAATCAAGGTCACTATAACACGTTATGTGATATAAGCTTTAACTAATTTAATAAGTCACAGAACATACAGAGACCGTGAAAACTAAGAAAAATAACTAGCAATTATAGTTAGAAATTTCCTTCATTTAGTTTCAGAAAGTGGCTGATAATTAAAAGCGTTTTTAAAGCTTAAGTAAGCTTAATCAGTTGACATGAAGGTGAAACCATATAGCTTCTTTAGTCTTATATGACTGCTTTTTAAATTAGTTTTCCTTCTGAGGATCCATTATTGTACGATCTGTTTTTGAAATTTGTCAATGTTTATAAGAACATATAACAAAATTGTTGTATTAGCAGATGAAAAAAAATATAATCTTAAGTCAACCTCTTGGTTTAATCTCAGTGCCAACCTTATGACATGATAAGTACGTTGTATATCATAGCAGTTGCCACGCAGTCTGCAAATCTAAGAAAGAGGAGGAGCTTTCGAGTGCACTTCCGCTCCATTCATAATATTAGACTCCGTATCAACTTGCCCGTACGAATAGCTGTTATAATGAATGCCGTTTTTCTAAGGACTGATTATCGAGCTTGGCCCTTGAACAAACGACAAACATCCGTCGAACTTCATTCAGTCGAATATAAGCGAAGAGTTACACTCGACTGCAAATATTCGATGAATTAAAACAAGTTTTGATGAGTTTGTTTTATCCGGCGTTATGAAACATACGTACAAAAAACCAAATTTCATTTCAGACGAATATTTGCGATTGAGTTTTTAAAACATTAAAACGCTTTCGTTTAAGCTCGACTGAATTACAATCGTTTGAAGTTCGACGTT
The DNA here is from genome assembly GCA_025434825.1 of Bergia sp. 'catenularis'. Lineage (NCBI taxonomy): Eukaryota > Metazoa > Cnidaria > Anthozoa > Zoantharia > Parazoanthidae > Bergia > Bergia sp. 'catenularis'. The sequence continues at coordinate 423 of JANRMR010118837.1, read as the reverse complement.
TGATCTGGGCCTTACTTTGAAACAGTCTATAATAAAACCTTTACAAAATGCATACTTTATTCCTGCCGAGGTTGGTCTTTCAAATACATCAGAATTTGCAACTTGTTTTAAAAACACGTTTTCTGTGCAGTCGTTTTGCGGTAATGCGGTTTGGGGCTATTTTGCATACGGTTTTGAGGAAATTTTCATTTAAATCTGCGCTATTGCGGTTTTACAAGACATCGCGGTTTGCGATTAAATATACATTCTCTGTGTGGTTTTTACGTTTTTTATATGCGGTTTTGTGGTTTTCAAAACCCCCTTACGCCCCCCTCGTTAAGCCGAGTCGTGATACGCGTGCAGTTCAAACAAAAGCTGCTTTCTACAGGAAAGGCAACCCTTTCTAATAAAGTAAGGTGCAGATGGTCTATCGATATGTTTCAA
>JANRMR010118171.1:0-13029 GCA_025434825.1 Bergia sp. 'catenularis' | reverse complement strand
GGAAACTATTCAAGCCGTATGGGATTTCTCCAGCGACACCGACTTTGCAGCCCATCTAATTGCGCTGGAAATAAAGTGGCAGTAGAGGTTTATAGTACCTGTATTCTTGTCGTGTTTACAGCTAGCTCATCCAAATGTTCAAATCGCTGAAATGAGTGCTGGGCTCGGTGGGTGTTTTGATTTATTTTTAAATTATAAATAACAAGCCCACAAAAATATAGATCGCTGTTGCATTCTCAGGAGATTATGATTCTTTCACCATATGATATCCCATCGCTTACTCTGCATTAATATTTCGCTCATTAGGGCGACACTTTTTCATCTGATTCATTGGGGTTCAAGATTCATCGAAACCTACAGGAAGCTGGCTAGTGCCAACAGCCATCCAGTTGTCTTAGCTTGTTTAAATTACCACACTTTGTGTTGAGTTATTCACATAAGTAAGTCGAATTTCGCAATGCACTGTTCTTTTCTGCCCCATTGCCTATATTGCATACTGAGATTTCGACGAGTTTCCTGACTACATGTGCGAGGACTCGAGGAAGACATCACTTTATCTGGACTCTTGATTAACTCTTCTTGATTCAAATTCACACGCATCTATTGAAACAGAGACAACAACAAAAACTCACACAGCTTAACCGAAGTACAAAATGTCATTATATGGTGATCTGTCACGTTCATTCTCGATTGGACGAAAAACAAAGCCGTTGTGGGACGCCGGCTCATGTTTCGAGCACGCGCAGAACCGTGACTATACTCATTTAAATTCTGTTGAAATAGATAGATAGTCTTTTAAGGCTGAATTGTGTAAAATGTACAATATGTGAACAAATAAGGCTATAATACTATTAGTAAAAAGAAGAGGTTAGATTGGCGCGTGCAGCTGCTAAGGAGCATACAGACAATGCTAACGAGATAATGAAAGTGGCAAATGTTTAAAGGGGTAGAAAAGGAATGTTTAGCTATATCTACATTGTATTTGTAATACTCCAGCTGAGAAGGAATGGACAAAATATATCGACACCTGCATGGTAAATGTGTAACCACTCAACTAAACTATACTATTCTATAAGTTGGTGTAACCAATCTCATCCCCAGCCCTCCCCCCGCTTGGCATTTTATAACCATTGTTTTTAACAGTAACAGTCATTGCCCTGCTCAACAAGACAGTAACACATGGGCAGGATGCTAGGTAGGAGAGAGAAATTTTAATTTAGTTTTAGCATTTTAAAAAGGTCCCCATAATAACTTTGTTTTCAGAAAAGTAATGGTGATCGCAGTTTATATAATCTTATGGTTCATGTCCTTTCTTTTTCATACTTTTCATATCATTCTTCTACCTTAAAAAGCACAACTGTGAGAATATGGTTGTTCGTTTCTTAAGAAATGCTAAAAAAGAATGAAGTTATATTTCAAATCTAGAACAAGATGCACACAAATAGATTTATTAAAGCGCTGTGGCATTGTTTATGATTGAATTTATATTTTCTTATAACAAAAACTTTTATTACAAGTTCATAAAGCAGTTTTTGGGAAGACTGTTATTTTCGTAAACTCATTTAGATTGTTTTCCTTGAAAAACTCGACTGTTTCAAATTCACCAGACTATATTTATTTTCCTTTTTATCTGGCCTTGTTAACAGTATTGTGTAATCTAGTCAGTCAGAAAAAATAACGCTTCAAGTTTTCTGCATAATTAAATTTGTGGCATCTGAGGCTGGTGGCCAAATGGGGACTTAAAGAAACACCAACATTAATTTAGTTGGAGTCATTAGTGATTACATGATTTTACATACCATGTCTCGTATGTTTTGATTTAGATTTAGATCCTTACTACTATAGAAATATAGAGAGATAGTTAGAGAGAGAGAGAGAGAGAGAGAGAGAGAGAGAGAGAGAGAGAGAGAGAGAGAGAGAGAGGGCTGGTTGGCTAGCTGTATAGATGGATGGCTGGCTGGCTGGATGGGTGGATGGATGATGGATGGATGGATAGATAGATAGGTAGATAGATTGGGTTTAAACTTTACGTGTATAAAATACACTAATAATGCGCTAATAACGATAAAATTGCATGCGCCTTTTATTTACAATTACTATAAATAAAACAGTTTTTCGTTCGGTCTGTTTTGAATTTGGGTAAAATGAATTTTTCTTTTTTTCTAAGATTTAGCTAAATTTTTTCGGTAAAAGATGGTGCAGTTTGTGGCTTGGGTTTCCAGTAATATCATGGAAAAGTTTAGTTGTTAAGAACTCTCTTCGGTCACATAACGTGGGCAAACCAGCACTGACTAACGAGGTTGAGTAGGTGGGCATTGAAAAGATTATTCACAGAGCACGTTTTTGAAGTCTTTCCAAATTATCTGAGAGGTATTTGGGCAGAGAATTGTGAAAGACTCGACAGGTGTATTCGGTTATGGGGAGGATGCAAGTGGTATACACATTTACAAGGTCTTTTGCTGGGACGTTCGCTCTTTTCAGTTGTCTCAGGAAGTATAGGTGACTTGAACCTTCTTCACAATCTCCGAAATATGCAGGTTTCATCTGAGGTCGTGTGATATGTGGAGGCCCAACAATTTGGCGCTTGGAACCGTTTTGATTGGTTGTTCATTGACTAGGATAGCGTCGAACTAAGGTTTCTTCTTGGCAAATGAAACTCTGAGTTCTTTACACTTTGTTTCATGTAAGTGGAATTTGTTCTCGCGGACCTTGTCTGACATTTCAGTTACAGTTCTTGAATGTTACTTGGTTCATTTTCGCCTGCGCACTCTGTCGTTGGTAGTGTCGTCTACAAAGTTCCAGAGGTTAGCGTCGGGGACGTCTATATCGTAAATAACAAGTATGAAAAACCGGCTTGTCCTAGCTTGGTTCCCTGGGGGACGCCTGCAGGTACTTCTTTCTATTCGGATTTGCATATCTTCGGCTTGTTTGACCCTTTGCTTTTGGCACTTGAGGAAGTTGATGATCCAACACTCAACTTTGTAGGGAAGGCTCAAGGTTTTCAGTTTCTTGGCTAAGATGTTGTGGTCGATCAAATCGAAGGCTGAGTTGTCCATGTGTGTACCATACTGATATTGCTTGCGTCGTTGAAGATCTTGTAACGCATTCAAACTGTTTTTCGTTGATTTTTGCTAGTACGGCCGGTTTGACATGTTCTTCTACAACGAAATCTTCAATTAGTTTGGATAGGATTGGTGTAAGGGAAATGGGGCGAAGGTATTTGTTTACATCTTTCACTGGTCTTTGTTTTGGAACTGGAACTATGTCAGCCTCTTTTCAAGATGGTGGTAGACGCCCCTCTTGGCAGGAGCAGTTCAGGATGTCTGTGACAGGGCCTGCCAGTAGGTCTGCATCTTCTTTAAGTAGCCTTTGTTGGGTTTAGTGTTGTTAATTCCTTGTACACGGAGTTTGCAGTGACAACTAGGAGGGGGCGAGAAGGATTGTTCTAGCCAAGTTCTTATCAGTAATTATCAGGGAGTGGCGAGGGAGTGGCGAGAAGTTTCTCATTGGGGAGAGGAAAGCAGAGTTGATGGCGTTTGCTAGATCCTTCCCTTCCTGTTTTACTGCCAATCTGTGGCATCTGTCCCTCCAATATGTCCTGAAAGCTGTACCTTTCTTGAAGCTACAGGGTTGAGGGGAATTTCTTTCTTCCTATTCGACTGAATGCAGTTCCTCCAGGAGGAAATTAGATGTGTTTACTATCCATAAACCTTTCTCGAGTTCTTGCTTTTGTTTCGTCTGCATGAAACACTTCGAATTCATCATCGTTAGTTTCGTAAAGATGTTTTCCGGGAAATGTACACTCCGCACTCCTGAGCTGATAATTAACTCCTCATAAAATAACTGCGTTTAACGAAATCCGTTTCAGATTTTTATCTTTCAGAGAATAATGATATATTGGCGTATTGTTAAACCTCTGTTTGTGAATACTGCGTCCAATAACACACTTTTACAACGCCAGAGACAAAAGTCAGTCTCACTGGATTGGAAGCCGTGTTTGTTTTGACAAGTAAAGTTTCTGTACTATTTATCGCTGACAATGAGTTGTACCGTCTTTTCAGGTACGGCGAAATTGCGTTTGTGAATGAATACATAATAACAAGTATCGGCTGTCAGTGGTTAAAAGTTCGAACTCCGCTTGCTCATGAAAAACAGGAATTAAAGTTTCACTTGCATTTCTTAGCAAAACGGAATTTTACGGGTTTTGTTTTTCGAAAATAAAAACTTGAATTTCAGATTCTGTTTTCCAACTTCTCGGGAAAGCAAAAATTAAAATAAAAAGCAACCTCGAGTTTCGTTATCCTTTTGCTCAGGAAAACAGAAAAAATGCAGATTCAAGTTCCGTTTTCAACTTTCTCAGGAAAATGCTTGGCGCTTGGATACGTACATTAATGAACTAAAGTATTAGATTTTTAGCTTGTCTCCATTGCATTCACTGTAATCCTAATTATAACGCAGCTTTATCATGTTTGCAAAATGGATATCCGTTTTTTCATTTTTCTTGGTTATAATTAATTTAGAAACACCAGTTTGCAAGAGAAGCTGGATAATGTGCAGAAGGACCGGCATAATCTGCAGGAGAAGCTGGATATTCTGCAGAAGAAGCTGGATATTCTGCAGAAGGAACCGGATAATCTTTTATCCTCACAAAAGGTATGTTCAGTCACTTTTGTCTAGAGTTCGTGTTAACTGAACTGTTCAGTTAGTGAAATGCAGAACTTAGATAAGTTGGGAAACTTCAGAAATGTGCGGTAAAGTAGGTTCCCTAGTGCACTGTTTTCAATAAACCCAGACAAAACTAGTGAGATATATTTTTAATTTCAAATTTAACAGTTGCTAAGGTCTTAGTTTTGGATTAATTTTAAGCACCTTTGGATTGCGTAATTATATACACCGTGAAACAGCCATTTTAATTACGAGAAGTGGGCCTGCACGCAGAAAAATCAAAATCTCTCAACTCATTGGGATTCGAACCATAACTCCCAAACAGATCACCAATGCTTTTTTCAACTGAGCTTTAAATTGTTTTGCTTTATTTCGATTAATGACAAAGAACGGCAATTGAGCGTCTATGAACAGTAACTCCAAATCTGAGTTTTGCTGCCTCTAGAGTTATTATGTGCTCCGTAACAGTGTCATAACTGATGAGTAGCTAGTAATAGATAACTGGCTGGTTTTCTTTAACAATATTTAACTACCCTCGTGTAGCAAAATGTGCCAACAGTGTACGGTCCCCGGTTGATTCTGCTGCGTGTTCTGTTTTCCGATGTATGCCCAGCAACGATAGCAGAGAAAAAACGAAACAGAAATAACTTGATGAAGGAAGTGTCATATAAAATACATGCTTTCTGACGCAGTTTAACTTACTCATTTGACTAAATGGTGTAAAAATGGGGACATAAAACAGTAGTCGCGTTTTTACCCTTACGTCACGCTTAATTTATGGGGTCCCTTTCGAAAAATCAACTTAGATAATTATAGATAATGTGCGATATCATTTCCGTTTGTTGTAAGCAGTGCAACCATGGCAGATTATAGCCCAAGACGTGTTTCAAAACATACAATTTTGTAATTATATTGGTATATTTAAAATAATGTACTAGTATCCTAACACTCTTTTTCAACAGATGGACACACCCGACACACCTGGAATGGCGCAGAGAACAGATGATCAGACGGTTCAAGCACCTGGAAGTGGTATGTCGCTGTATCAGAATTGTTGGGAGATCTAGAATTTCGAAAGTTGACCTTGTAACTATCTTAGGACCAATCACTATGGAAGTGCACACTACTTCAAAAACGGGCACGTGATTAATGAGGCTCCTACCGGTATTTTTGACGAATGGGTCCTGGGTACTAATGCGCAAGAAACGCGCGCGATTTTTGCTTTCTTGAGGGTGTATTTTCCCGAAATATAATGCTCTAACTCTCCCACAAGGAATTGGAACAACATATTTACTTTTACGTCTGTGATGGGAAATCAAAGTGTCACAATTTGTGAATTTTCACAAAATACAAACATGCATAGTAATTTCCATCTTCACTTCTCACTTCAGTTTATGGTTACCCGCAAACATCTAGCTATGTATCGGTACTGAACGGATGTGTGAGCGAGATATTACGACAACACTGTCACTGTCATCGATTCAGTCATGTCAGCTACATAGTCTCGGCACATAAAATAAGGCGATGCAAACTAGCTCAAATTATGCAATCCCATCGAGAAATAATTAAAGATGTAGTGGCTGAAAGCAAAAGGGCAAAACAAGCGTATTCTCGGGGAAAACACGTCAATTTATTTTAACACGATTGTTACAGGCACAAACCGACTGACAATCGGCGATCATACGGGAAGTCGAATGAATACATTTAGCGACTGACTTGTCAGTTTCAAAACTTTAAACTTATAGCGGTCGACTGGTGAAATAATAAACTATCCAGATCCTACTGTCGCTTATATTTCACTGCTCCAAGCAGGTCAACAGCAAGAAAGCAGGTTCTGAATTTATAACTCACATAATAAAGTTAGTACCCTAACATAAAGTGACAGTGATATCCTCGCCAAATGGACCAGCCCACCTTCATATGAACAGGCCCTCAGTATAACTCACATAGTAAAGTTAGTACCCTAATTTGTACATTTTTCATTTGCTGCTCATAATCTGTTTGTTAATGAGTGCCCTTTTCAAATATTCGCTCCCAAAAACCTTTTTGCAATTGTTGGACCACTTAAATAAACACATCCCCATTTTACTTTCAAATGAACTGCTCACTCAAATAAACGCTTACCTTACAAAACGTGAAGTTTTAAAATGGATAGTCATCTAAAATAAAAGCCTCTTTAAAAAAAATTGCTCAAGTGCCCTTCTCAAATAAACGCCTCCCTAATTTATTTTCGTGAGCTGCTCTCTTAAATATACGCCTTCCTTACAAAGTTTAAAAATGGATTGTCTTTTCAAGCTTGATAAATACAACAGCATGAATGGATTGGGTGACATACAAAAATCGATGCATTTTCTGTTCTAATTCTAGTCTTCGGCTCTCTTATTAATGAAAATAGGTCTTTTATAATACCGGCATTATCAAAGGGCACTTTTCTGGGACGCACAACTTCCAAAACGCCAGTTGTAAACTTACTTGAATGATTCTTTTAAATAAACTTTTGTTCGAGATGACTATCCATTTAAGTTTTAAGTTTTGTAATGACTATCCACTGTGGAAGCGTTTATATTGAGAGAACAATACATAAAGCTTTTATTTGACAGGAAAACTTGAGTAATTCTTTATAAAGAGGGTTTTGCTTGAGATGACTATCCATTTTAAAACTTTAAGTTTTGTAAAGGGAGGCGTTTATTGATAGAGAAATTTTAAGAGTAAACTAGGGAGGCGTTTATTTAAGACGTTTTACAATTGCAAAATGATAGTTGGAAGCGGATATTTGAAAGGGGCACTCATTAGGAAACAGTTCATGAGCAGCAAATGCAAAATGTACAAATTATTAGTTTTAGGATTGATTTTATTACATTTATGGTGGGTCGACGTATGGCATTTATGGTAGATTCTTATTACATTTATGGGTGTTAAATCTCCATTTCGCTAAGTGCACCAGTATGGTGGCCCAGCAGTGCCACCCTTTAAATTCATTTTTGTGATCGTTTCTTACGAATTATTTTTATGATTTTTTTTACTTTGATTATTTTTTTATGCAAATTGATTTTAAAACGAAATAAAATTGTGTTAAAAGAAAATAAAAAAAGCAGAACTATTTTGTTTTTAAAAGTAAAATGAAAACAAAAGATATTGATTTTGTTTTAAATCAAAAATGAAATGAAACAAGAACCATGTTTCAGTAATGTCTTTAGCCAATGTATTCACTTCCTTGATCGTTGATTAGATACCAGACTCTTCCACAAACAAACTGCGCACGGCTTCGTCACACATATGTTGACATAAGTAATTTGCGGCTCTTTATTTCCTTTGGAAACACGGTGAAACCATTTTTTCTTTTTCTGATTACAGGTTGTTTTTCCAATCTCCACTTTTTTCCAGAAAGCAAAATTCTAAATTCGCCAGTTTTTATCTAAAATGTTTTTTCATTTTTCTCAAATAACCGATAAGCTTGGTATGATAAAAACACCCAATTTTTGCAAAAAACCGACTTAATTGTCACAGATTTGTTTCCGAAACGACCACGGTGATCATCAAATTTTTGTACTTTTCTGGTACACGTTTCTCATGAGCTAGCAATAGGAAAGCGTTTTCTTAAAATATATATATATATATATATATCACTGAATGAAATGCCTCGGATAGGACCCTTACACTGCCATTACACTACCACTACACTAGTAGTGTAATGGTGGTATGATGGACGTGTAATATTCCTTATACAACCCGGCACCTGCCACTTTTTGTATAAGATCATTACACGTGGTATGAGGTTCCTTGTACTACAATTGTACGTCCATTAAACTACCAATATAAGGGTTGTATAATGGCATATAAGGACGAGTATGTATCATGATTCTTATACTACGAATATGAAATCAGCCGTATCATGGGGCCATTATACGATTGTTATACAAATTAGGCCACACCAGCCATCCACGCCATTTACAATTTATGACGATTTCCAAGCACTAAATGCATATATATTTTTTGTTTTGCTTCTGTTTATTTTATGGATGTATTAAAAAGCGGTAAGGAAGTGCATCATATTTTGAAATACGTGCCGTTCATCAATTTTGGAAACCAAAACACAGTTTTACCCAGCATGCCAAAATAAATTCTATTTTATGAGAAATAGTTGGTTCAATAAATATACATATTCTAAGGCAACTTACAAATACAAACTGTCAGATTTCATCCATTATGGAAGAGGAAACTAATGAATTAACCTGACCAACTGAAAGCCACTAAGCTATTATTTTCTAATCTAACTTTACATTTTATGTCATTTTAGACAAAAAGAATAAGAAAGGTCCTACATAATCAATGCTCAGGTGCCTAAAACAACAATATATTTATTCTTTAAAAATCTACGATACCATAGTAAAAAAAGTTATTAGGAAAGAAATTACATTCAGTTAATACGAGTTTGTATTCTGCATCTAGTAACACGCGCTACGTGGCAAAAACTGGAGACTTAATCTTACTGCAGATTGGTCAAAACTCACAGCCAATCACAAATCCGTGCGACAAAAACTTGCTTTTGGGTCGAGCTTGTGTGTGTTTCAGTCCGAACTCGCAGGCTTTCATATTTGCTGATTCAAGGACTTTTCAGGATTTTCAAGGACCGTGGGAACCCTGACAATATATCTCTCAATCAGATCTGTATTTGACAGTTCAATAGGGCACTGATTTTCTCCGCAAGGAACTACAGTTGCTAGACCCATTCTTGCTACTGAGATATACAATCTTTGGATTTTCTTGAATATCTTGTTAAGCATCTACTTCCTGCAAATCAAAACAAGCCACACAAGGTTAACATTGTGGAACACAGAGTATGTGCATTCTATTGTAGATGCAATCCAAACGTTTTTTTGTATCTTTCATTAATCTACCTCTAACAAATTTAAGGATGGTTTGAAACAAATCAACAAATTTAAATTTCATTTTCTTGGCTCAATGTGAGTTCCTCTTACAAAATGATTTTTTCCGAGGCTTTTCTCACAAATGAAAGGAATGATAGAAAGAACGAGTATGTTTATATTTGGATTTAACAGCTATCAGACCATAAATGCCTAGTATATAATTAACTTAAGGAACACAATTAGTTTAAGGGACCTTCTGAACTTTCAACATACTTTGTTTGGGTAAGATAGACTTTATGACACTTTTAAAGTGATATAGAAACATCTTACCATTTATTTGTTTTACTTAATGCAAAAGTCACTTTGAATAGTTTTAAAACAGCTTCATTACTAAGCCGCTACTTCTGAAGTTCTTGATTGGAAACTAAATTAGGGTTAAAAGGTGCTTTCAGACCATTAGAAAAGAATTGTTGACATCCCTCCCTTTTTGAAATAAAAATCTAAAACATTTTATTGTCAGAAATCAAATATTCTTCTGTAATCCTTAGGTATGGTGGTGGGTAGCAGTATTCCACACAAAGGTCTATCTGGGTACAAAGCTCAGCTTGACAATGACGCTCACTCAATGTCCCAAATATATTCTTAGTCCTTGCAGATCAGCAAGTTTTGATAAATGGTGACCAAATGGGCCCACCAAGTTGTCTAGAGCATTAACAAATTTTGTTGAATCAAAACTAGACCCAAACCAGTTTTGTAGACTATCAATTGTGAAATCAACAACCACTGCCAGCTAAGTGTCATTAACATAATATATATTAGTTTGTCTTTTGTCAACTAAGTTTGAGACTCAAGATTGTAATTTAACTTGGTTACTTTTGCAGTTGTTTATGTCGCAAATACTTCAAGCAGACTTGTCCAACAAAACTTTATTACTGACTGTTGTAATTATGTTAAGTATAAACAAACTAAAGTTGGAATAGATGTGCTAATTCATGAACTGAAATGGAAAACTTGAGTTCAGTCTTTTAAAAATGGACTATCTTTCCTCTGCAACCAAATTTACAATATCCAGTATTACATTTTATGCGCTTTGTCCCGTAACGGCTAAGAAACCCGAGATATTCCGATTGCACGAATGTTTTGCATTGACCGAGCTCCGTTTGCTGGAAAAATACGCAGAAAGATCAGACATCTGTTTTGCCGTATTTTGGCCGCTCACCAACTGGTAAGAGGCCGTTTATTTTCTGCGATATATGCAATAATAACAAACAAGAGAAAAACATGTACTAAGTCATTCATTTTTCCAGCAAGGGTTGGGATCTCTATCCCGCCGCAGACCGTCACGACAGCCGGAGTGACAGGGCCGACCTAACCCGAGGGCAATACAGCGCTGCTGACACGTTTCCTAACATTTGACTTAACGTTCTATTCGGGCGTGTAGGATGAAACCTAACGGAAGAGTCCAGCTGTCTTGGCTGGCTCTATCGCTCCAACGTCCAAAATTATTCATACAGCTTCTGCGTGGGAACGCTATGTCTTTTGCAGAAATTATCACAAATTGAGTAACTAGCAGCGCCATGCTCTTATACGAAACTTCACAACAAAACCTGCGTGCCAGCCCCTGCGTGGGAACACTTTCACAAGTGTCTAGTCATCTTAAAGCAAATCAAAATTTGTTCCAGCCCCTGCGTGGGAACGTCGTGTATTCTACGTGTAAGGTGCAACTAAACCAGAATTCTTTCCACTACCTGGACGAGGCCTTAGCCCCTGCTCAAAACCCAGTGCAGGTTGTAGAAGAGCAAAGTTCTATCCAGCCATAACGACGGCAAGAGACATAGATAGATGGATGGATGGATAGATGGATGGATGGATATATATATAAACGTTTCTATTTGTTTTGATTGACATACACGAGTGAATCTCTGCACATTTGAATTGCTAAGTGACTTTTTGCATACTTTGACTAAACGTGACAAAATAATCTGTGCAGTCCACATGTCGTGACTATTGTCTTTACTTCCAATACAATGAAGGACCCGGGCAAGTTCAGGCAAAGCCCATCTAGATCAGCCAAACGTGCCTACCTACCTACCCTCTCCCTACTAAAATTTGTTTATAAAAACTGGTTTAAACTGGTCTTGGAAACGAAGCTTATAATTTATACGGGGTAGATTTAATGACTACGATAGTTTATTTGTGGTGGATTTAATTACTACAATGGTTTTTTGTCCGTGGATTTAATTATTACAATAAGTTATGAGGGGTGGATTTGATTACTTCCTCCGCCCCTTCCATCCCTTTTCCGTGCATAATATACTACTTACAGAGGCCAAGCACGTGGCTTGCAAAAAATAAGTACTTGGTACTGCGATACCCGGATGGCGCGCCATCAAGCACGGTCCGGACTGGAAACAAATTGATGTGTAACAAGCCGCATAAAATAATTTATTTCCTCTGGAAATAAATTGCCCAAATTTGTTTGATTGCGTCAAATTTACATTATTTCTGAATCTCAACTTGTGCTAGAACCAGTACAGACTTTAACTATTAATGCGATCTTAATTTAGGAAAGACACGGTAAGACAGTACTACAACTGTTTTTGTTCCTTTAATCGGCTGTAGATTCTGAACAATTATTTCTTTAACTTTCTTCAAAATTTCTTAACGATAATTGTTATAAAAATTATATATTTGTTCCAATCAAATTTACTTCAGATGGTTTTAGTTTTGCCTTCTAGAGTCCTGCTTGGAGAATCCAGTTGACCATAACATATACTTTTGCTTACCAAACAAGATTTCCTCTGTGGTGGGGGTATGGATTTTTATTGAAACTATAAACAATCCAAATGAGCATGAGAGTTGACGAGAGTTCAAACTCTCACTCCTATTTGACCGCCAATTCTCATGCAATGAACATGTTCAAAATTTATGACGAGAGTTGACGAGAGTTTCACAAATTTTCTTGAGCAAATCTTGTAAACTCTCATAGACTCTCATCCTTGTTTGACTACAATATTGAACAAAATTTTCATCCAATTCTGGTCACTAAACTCCCATACATCTTTCATGCTCAACTGCCTGCCAGGGCTTTACTTTAGGTATGGTGCGCCAAGGTGGACACAAATACTTATTTCTCATATATACAACTTCTTTCTCACACATACAACTTCTTTCATATGTATACAACTTCTTTCATATGTATACAACTTCTTTCATATGTATAAAACTTTGTTCTCATATATACAACTTCTTTAAAATTAAATTATAAATGCAAGTTTCACATATATACAACTTTGTTCTCATGTATACAACTTCTTTTATATAAAATGATAAATTCAACTTCTTTTCTTGTGCGATAAATATAAAACTCATTGAATATGTTTCACACCGGTTCACAAAATAAGCCACTTATTCCACGCATATATATATATATATATATAATATGCACAATAAAGGAATGGGCTTGTCCGTTTCAACAACGCTTTATTTATTTCCG
>JANRMR010118060.1:1330-13030 GCA_025434825.1 Bergia sp. 'catenularis' | reverse complement strand
AGGGGGTATGAGCACTTTTGGAATTGATACATATGTCCAGTGTCACGGTAAACTGCGCGCTTAATGTCGTGAGGTCACGAGAGTCGGTCACGCATTCCAGCAAGCTGCACATGCGCACAAGCGTTGTTGACTGGGGCGTCCTCGGAACAAACTTGCTACAGTTATGGCGGCTGCGGAAACTTTGACTCTTTCTCGAGGTAAGTTTGAGTCTAAAACCGTAGACACTTGGTTCTTATGTTTGTGTATTAGTTATTTGATAATTTCCATCAATTTGTGTCAAACCTTTGTGGCATTTATTGGCCTAGAATGATTTGATTGTTCAACATCGCCGATGACGAAGACTTAGTGTAAATAATGGTACGATCGAGCTGGAAACTTATCTTGAGAGATTGCTTTAGTTTACACTTGTGCATATGAATGCAGATTTTATGAGCATCAACAAAAATAGGGTTCTCGTCACCCAATCCTTTTCAAATTTGAGAACTGTCATTTTTTGTTTCGAGTCCAAGTTATTGCATAAGCGGAATTGAATAAATTAGTATGTTGGTCGCATGTAGATAATCCATTTTAAAAAAATATAAAGCTAGATCTTTTACTAAGCTAAATGGCTCAGAGAGTTAGCGCGTATCTCCAGTTTTCCCTAGACAGGACACTAATCCATGTTAGGGTAGCTCACAGAAGAATCTGATTCTCCTTTTTGCAGCTGTGCTCAAGGACACAACACAGTGGTCTTGTTGCCGTTTAAACTTTCGACCTTTGCTTTTGGTTATATGTTAGACACGGTAAACCTAGTATTTGTTACCATCTTCAGTTCTTCTAGCACTGACTTTTCCAGTTCTGTTTTCCAGCGAAGTAATTAGTGCCCAAAACTTAATCCAAAATTTCAACTGTCCCTAAATTTTTCTTCAATGTAAGACTGAAGTAGACTGCACACACTCTGACTCCAGCCAATGAAAGTTGTTATTTACTGTTGTGGTCAGATTCGTCAAATTTGAGTGAACATTATGACCATTAAAAAACGATATATGTTAACAGGATGCAGGTTAACAAGATATTTAGATAAATGCACAGATTGATTGTTTAAAGGAGTTTACAGAATGAGTCCACAGAATGATGTAGAATTTGCAATAGATTGAGATAAAATTGTTCTAGAAGTAAACAATGCATTTAGTTCTTGGTAAATGTAACAGTATTAGTGCTGTTGAGGTTATTTCATCTAGTGCATGCTGCAAATGCTAGTGCATTTATTACAAAATAGACACACACCGTGTCCAGTAATCAGTAATAATGTTCAGGTGTATTAAAATTTTCAGACTTCGACCAGGTTCTATCTTTCATGTTACATGTTTATATGTTGTATGTTTGAAAAGAGGGGCCTTTCTTTTATTAGATGACTACTGAATGAGTAATATTTGAGTTAAAAGTAACATTTTAGTCACAAACTTTTAGTCTTATTATTGAATGTAAAATAAAATATTTTGATTTGTAAATTGTGTTGAGAGTTGTGAGAGGTATTGGTGTTTTTGATTTTGGAATGGCCTTGTAGTATAATTATTCATTGTTCAATAATAAATTGTGAGGGATATTGATGTGTTTGATTTTGGAATGGTCTCGTAGTATAATTATTCATTGTTCCAATAATTATTATGTGTTGAAAATATGGATGTTTTCATTGTAACTTGCTTGATGAGTGTGATCATTTTTGATCATTCCAAACAGAGCTGTAGCAATAAACCAATGAATCAGTTCTCAAGTCTGAATTGTACTGCTTCTTCTCAAGTTGAGCACTTTCTGAAAAACCGTTCTCCAAATTGATTTGACGTTATCATCATTTACGTATTTATACATGTATGAAACAGGGTTGTCAAGATAAGCAGGTGATCAGCAAATTTGGTCACTTAGAAAGTGTTTAATGGAGAATCTGGATTGCAAAACTAGATTTGACGTTATCATTTATGTATTTATACATGTATGAAACAGGGCTGTCAAGATAAGCAGGTGATCAGCAAATTGGGTCACTTAGAAAGTGTTTAATGGAGAATCTGGATTGCAAAACTACATTTAACATTATCATTTATGTATTTATACATGTATAAAACAGGGCTGTCAAGATAAGTAGGTGATCAGCACATTTGGTCACTTAGAAAGTGTTTAATGGAGAATCTGGATTGCAAAACTAGATTTTTGAACTGCCTTACTTTCCAAGCTGTTCCTCTTCAAACGCAGCAACAACCCAGCTGAAGGATAAATAAAAAATTTAAATTTGAAGCAGAATTATATCAGCAACTCTAACTTTTCCAATGTAAATATTTAAATGATATCGCTGGTGTACTGGAAGGGTTGTTATTATGTTATGAACTATTTGTACTGTGGGAAGGCCACATGTGAAAGTAGGCATGATGATCTGTATGAGTTTGCCAGCAAAATCAGCATGATAAGTTGGCAAGACAAATTTTAAGCTGGCATTCACATCACATTAGGTGGTCAAATTCATTGTTGATAAATTGTACTGGTCTATTGTTGAGAGTAACTCTATAAGCAAAATTTATACAAATTCAAGTTTGTGCGGCATTGTTCCCATCCATGGGAGAAAGCAGTTAACTCAAACTTGCAGTAACTCAAACCTCGCACTAACTCAAAGTAATTTTGTTTTCCTTTCAGGTCATTCTCTTTATAATATAACTTTATGGGTCCTCAATAACTCAAACTCTTGATAACTCAAACTCTTGATAACTCAAATCCTCGATAACTCAAACTCTTGATAACTCAAACTCTTGATAACTCAAACCTTTTTCCATTTCCTTGAAGGTTCGAGTTGTCAGGAGCCAACTGTACTATAAAAGCAGTTACCAATCTATGTTCTTACTGATGAACGTATTTTAAAGCATTATTTGAGAATCTATTATGATGGTATGATCTTTTATTGCAAATAGAAAAATGATCTGTGAGAATTACTCTTTGTTCTGAACTAATCAAGATTGACCAGATTTCAAAGATATGTACAGTGTAGTTATGCAAGTTGTGGATTCGTGATAATAAGACTTCTTACTTATTAATTTTAGATGTCAACAGAGCCATTGAATTGATTGAGAAACTCCAAAGTTGTAAGTAACTCCTGGTTTTAATCACATATTAAATAGAGGATATTACATGGACACGCAGAGATTATTTGGGTGTGCAAATATAAATTTTTGGCAATTCTATTCAAACTTAATCTCGTCCCCAGATCTCGTTTTGGATCTTTTTTGAAAAAGAAATGCGAGGGGAAGGAGACTGGGATGAGGAGCAAATGAGATCTGGAAAAATAGGATTTTTCATGTGTATACAGGACAACTGCACATGCTCAAGATTCTGATCAACTACTGTGGTGGACGTGTTGTCGTACAAAGTTTCGAATGTGGAATTTGATCAAGCATCGTTCTTTTCCCTGGTCAAACATGGCTCTGAAAATTTAAAGTTAGAGTGAAAGCAGATGAAGTTCATTGTATGGAATGACCGCACCAAAATCTCCGCATGGGGGCATGGATCCAGCTCAATGGCTCAGCCAATCATATTTGATATCGGAGCTTATTTTACCAGATCTCATTTCCTCCTCCCCGCCCCAATTTTTTTTTTCTCGATTTTTCTCCTCAAATTTTCAAAACGAGATCTGGGGACGAGATTAATTCAAACTTTTCTTGGGGCGGCTATAATTATTTTAAAGTTGTACTGGAGATGTTTCCACCCATTTACTATTATTTTTTCTGTGTGATTATTCAGAACGTGAGAGTACCTCTTCCTGGTGAAGAAAATGAAAAAAAACCCCTCCACTTAAAAGAATTTATTTTGATATTTACTTTGTGGAATTCTTTGCATTATTTAGCCGGAGAAATTCCTCCAAAGAAGCTGCAGGCTTTGCAGAAGGTACTTCAGAGTGAATTCTGCAATGCAATTCGTGAGGCAAGTATGAATATCTGTACCACATCATTAGCCATAATTAGCTATCATTAGCCATCACTGATAATAACTAGTTACCATACAGTTTCATTAGCCATAATTAGCTATCATTAGCCATCACCAATAATAACTAGTTACCATACAGCTTCATTAGCCATAATTAGCTATTATTAGCCATCACCAATAATAAATAGTTACCATCTGGCTTCATTAACCATCATTAGCTATCATTAGCCACCACTGATAATTAGCTACCATAAGGTTTCATTAGTCATCATTAGCTATCAGATAAGTAAGAACATATTATGGGCTAATTTAATAGTGAGTGTTAACATAAACGGTTGTGACCAACATCCTAGAGTTTGGGACACAAAACTCCTCTGACTTTACAGTAACAAACCCTTTTTAATTTGTTAAAAATGTCTAGGTTTTTTATTAGATTATATAACTTGTACAATTTTAGTAAGCAAATGCATAGAGGATTAAGAAATTTTTAACTCCAGCAAACATTTATCAATACAAAATTTAGAGAATTTGATGGATTTGTTTATCTACCCCATGCTTCCCAAATCTCTTAAATCTATGACTTGTATTATACATCTGCAGTGGAGTAAACTCTATCCTCAATTACTCTGCCTTGATCTTATTATATTTGTATTGCAGGTGTACGAGCATGTGTATGAGACAGTGGAGATTGAAGGCAATCCAGAGATCAGGGCTCAAGCTACTGCCAAGGTATTAATAATAATAATAATAATTATTATTATTATTATTATTAATTATTATTGTTATTATCATAAACTTAATCATAAGATTTCATGACAATAATAATAATAATAATAATAACCTAATTATAATACCCTTGAGGATATAACTTGGATCCACTTAGTAAAAGAGTGTTCTATATGCCAGGGCAGAGAGTGACCAATAAAATTGGTAACAAAATTGGTAAAAGATGGGGTTAAAATGTTAAAAATAAATTAATATTAAAATCTGTAACTTGGAGTTTCATGTGCAAGGGCGATCATCAGACTCAAAGAAAATGCACTTAATATGCATAAAACTCTGAGCTGCAGATTTTATTTTTTAACATTTTAGTGTTTTAAACCCAATTTTTTGTAATAATAATAATAATAATAAATAATAATGATCATAATAAATGTCTTTTTTAAGTTGGCATGCATTCACATAAGTGTGCTTTAGGGGGCCCTTTACATAAAATTTAATTCAGAAATATCTGTGACTTGAATGTTAATGTAACTAGATGGTTGTACTGATTGAAATGTTAATCCACACTGTTCAATATTACAGGCTACTATAGCAGCATTTGCGGCAAGTGAAGGACATGCACATCCAAGAGTTGTGGAGCTGCCCAAGGTATTTGTTAATAAATTAAATATTGTTATTTGAAAGATTCAGTATGCTGGGCTTCAGTGAAAAATACAGTCCGCACAGTTGTGAGGAAGGTAGTGGAACTATCGTAATGTGATCCAGGTACAGAATGAGGATTTAGATTCAGTGACTAAAAGCCTTTGAAGCTCCTTGTCAAATTCAGTACCTAAAGTCTTTGAAAGTTCTTGAATTCAGTACTTAGAAGTCTTTGAAAGTCCTTGAATTCAGTACCTAGAAGTCTTTGAAAGTCCTTGAATTCAGTACCTAGAAGTCTTTGAAAGTCCTTGAATTCAGCATCTGAAAAAGTGTACAAAACACTGGTTTAATTTGTTTGTTGCCGTCGTAGAATGAAGAGGGACTTGGATTTAATGTCATGGGTGGCAGGGAACAGAACTCGCCAATCTACATTTCTCGGATCATCCCTGGAGGAGTGGCAGACAGGTGGGTGATGGAAACACAAAATATTTCATTGCCAAACAAACTTTAAACCATGTACATATCATTATTGACTGTACTGTTGATTACATGTACTGTTGGAAATAAAAGATTGTTAGTTATTTTGCTAGAAATGAATAGTTGATGGAAATTGTTAAATTTTTGTTCCTGATTTTTATAGTGGTAATAATTTATAGACCCTATTCAAAAATGGTGGCTATTTTAATATTCCTTTCTCTGTATTAAAATTAGCCCTACTAGCCTCATTCAGGTTAATATATTCTTTTGATTTTTTGACTGAAGAACGAGGCTAGTAGGGTTAATTTAAATACACACAAATGAATATCAAAATAGCCACCATTTTTGAATAGGGTCTATAAATGTACTGAAACTTTTGCATAATTATATGACGGCTTCCTGTACATTTCCTTATTCATATACAAGCCTTACTATAGGGCTACTAGTCTTTAAAAGCTTAATGCTCTGTTGCAACCTACCAGACCCCACTGCATACTTGGCAGCACTTCACTTACCTTGGAGGTACTACTGGTTAAATATTGTAAAATATTGATAACTATTAGTAATCAAACAATAATTATTGAATTGGAGGTTTAAGTTGCAAAATGTTGTGCTTGACTCAACAGAAATTCAGGGTTGAAGAGAGGAGATCAACTCTTATCTGTGAATGGAGTGGTGAGTCATGTTGAGCAGACTGCTATATCCAGAGAATTTTTGGGCAGACTGTTTTGACCAGGGGGGAGGAGTGGTTGTCAATATGAACCACCCCATCCCTCCCCCTGCACCACCACCATCTCCTCGGCTCTCAGTCCACACACTTTCACACAAACACTTGTGAGACCACATATTTTGAGAGAATTTCTTTGCAGAATAAGAATTGATTGCCATGAAGTTCCTTTCTAAAACCCAGACTCTCCAACCACACTTTACATATGGTGCAGACCATATGAACAGCAGTAATCTCCCCAAGTATATGAAAGTTGATATTATCACCATTATTGAGGATGAATGTACATGACTGTATGTATTAAAGGTGGATTGAAATGTTAAGACATAAATGGGTAGACTTTTCCAAATAAAATACAAACTATGAGAGTGATTTATATTTTGAAAGATTCAAATATATATTTGATAATAATTGTGTGTTTTATTTTTGTAATAAACACATTATTTTGTTATTTTTGAAATTTGTAATTTATCTAGTAGCCGAATTTGGATGCCCAAATCCTTGTACTGGTGTGAAAGTCCCTCTGTCATGTTAATATTCTGATGTGAGAACTGAAAGTAGTTTGTAAAAACCCCTACATGTGTGTAACTTGATTTTGGTTCTTGCATAGAGTGTCGAAGGAGAAAACCATGAGAAGGCTGTGGACCTGCTGAAGGCAGCCCAAGGTCAGTCTAAACGGTGCATTTAATAATTGCCTCCAGAATACTAGTCTTACAGTTACTTAATATAATTTTATGAATCACTGGAGTCATTTTCTCGTGGCGAGAGATAATCCAGGATCACAAAAATCTACTAGAAACAAGTTGCTTACCAGGCGGAGGATGCAACTTGGTTCTTGAAGTGGAAAGGAAACGCTGTTCAAGTTGAAAATCTGAGTCACTGACGGGAATCGAACCCATGACCCTCTGATTACTGGTCAGATGCTCTACCTACTGAGCTACAGAGACTCACATTGGAAGCTGAGTCAATTTTTGGATCATTGGGATCTCAGCTCCCCATGTGAGTCTCTGTAGCTCAGTGGGTATCTAGAACATCTGACTGGTATTCAGAGGCTCATGGGTTCGATTCCCGTCAGTGACTCAGTATTTTAACTTGAGTAGCATTTCCTTTCTTGTCTCTCATTTGTTTAATTTTATTTTATAGATTGAACTTGTTGTTTGATATTTGCCATTATTAATTGGATATTAGACAGTGTTTTCTTAAGATTATCCTTCATGGCTTGAAAGTGTCCTTGAATCAGGGGCCACGGAGCACCTTAAAAGTGAGGGGGCCGAGCAAGCACCAAAGGGAGGGTGTGGGGGGTGTAGTGGGGTCCAGGGAATGCTCGCCCAGGAAATTTGAAATTTGAGTTTCTAAAATTCCTATAAAAGGGTCAAAAACTTCAAAATACAGAACATATAATAGAATGCATGTTAAAAAAACTTTTATTGAGAAAAATACTTTTTTAAAATAACTGACCAAAAAGGGGGGGGAGGGGCCAAGGCCCCCCAGCCCCTCTCTCTCTCTGCAGCCCCTGTGAATTTCAACAAAATGACCATGAATTTTTTAAACACCCAGGAATTGGGTACTACGATTCTTTTTGTAAACACTGTGGTCTAAAAGCATAATTTCTCAATATATTAATTGTGGTCCAAAATAGAGAATATTGATTTGCAAGTTGGCCATAATTACTGTCAATCACTTTGCAGAAGATCATACTGGCAGATCCAAAAAACAACTGATAAAATTGGTGTGGCCTTATAATAGATTATGCAAGGCACAATTTAAAATGTGACAATGTAGAATTTAAATGGCTATACTTTTTTGCTTTTAATTGTTGATTTGAATTGTAGTTATAGTACATAATATTACCTGCAATTGCTTAGCAATCAGTTGAAGTATAGTAATTACTATGTGTTCAAACAGATAACTGCTCTTATTGCAGGAAGTGTTCGTCTTGTTGTGAAATACACTCCAAAGTGTAAGTATCTCAATTGTTTTTTATGAGAGTGCCAGGCTGTGGAAATGTTCACTTCTTTAGATTGTGAGTTGTCCCCATTTTTCATCTTCATTTAATTGGGCACATAAGAAACTGCACAAGGTGTTGTTGTGGAGCCAGTGTGAGAATAAAAAAGTGAGGAGAGACTGTTTTTTGCTCTCCTCACCCTAAGGAAACAGCTTTAAATTCATCATGCTGAAAAAGATGGCACCACACAATATATTGCGGTAAAAGCAACAAAATATATAAAGACGCAAGAGTGTAAACACACATAGCCTCTCTCGAGACATTTGCAGCAGTAGACAAAAAATCTCAGACTGCAAGTGTTGTGTTGCCCACTACTGTCATGAAAGTTGGGAGAACAAGTCATCAAGGTTCTATTCTTTTCCAAAAGTCACAGTGGACCATGACCAGCTGTCAAGTTTGCTTACATTCCTTGCCTATTTTGCCCCTTTTACCACAATGCATTGTGTAGTGCCATCCTTTTGGTATGGTGAATTGCCCTTGAGTTCAGTGCCCAAAAATTCGTTAAATCCAGTGCCTAAAATTTATTGAATTTGATTGGCTAAAAGTCCTTAACCCTCCCAGCCCCAAACATGACATTTGGCATGCTGCTAAATTCTCCTAAACTGTATCAGTACTTTCCTTTTAAACAGTTTGGGAGAATTTGGCTTTTCATACTAAATAGCTTTCTGTGTGTGATGAATTCTTTATTCTCACCACCAAACAACTTATTTTGTATGGATAATGTAAGGAGAAAACAGATGTTGATAAACTGTCTGGGGCTGAAAGGGTTAAATTCAGTTCCTGAAAGTCCTCAAGAATCGAGTGCCTGAAATAGTATGGTTAATTTATTGTACATGTATGGTTTAAATATTTAAGTGAAAAGGACTTGACTAGTTCTCGGGATACAAAGCCAAACTTCTTAACAGTTACTGATAGTATGCTGAAAACTAGTAATCACATAAGGATGAAATCAATAACACATTTTGTTTAAAGTAGATATAAAAGTAATGAAATAAATGTATGGACTTGCCCTTTAAAATATACATTGTCAGTTACTGGTTGGAAATAGAATAGAGCTGCTTGGGAAAGATGTTTCTATTAAGAAACAAATTGTGACAATTATTATAATCTTGATTGCAGTACTTGAGGAGATGGAAGCCAGATTTGACAGGCAACGTGCATCCCGCAGACGCCCTTGAAAGGTTTGCCCAAACATTTAATATTTTATTCCAGTGTTTCACTTTTTTACAATCTCTTGTCTGATATTATTGCTCATGTATCACCCCTTTTCATTCTATTGGGCAACATGTCCACTAGACTGACTGTCCACTGGACTGTTCACTAGACTGTCTGTCCACTAGACTGGCTGACCACTGGACTGTCTGTCCACTAGACTGTTTGTCCACTAGACTGTTCACTAGACTGTCTGTCTACTAGACTGTCTGTCCACTAGACTGGCTGACCACTGGACTGTCTGTCCACTAGACTGGCTGACCACTGGACTGTCTGTCCACTAGACTGTTCACTAGACTGTCTGTCCACTAGACTGGTTGACCACTGGACTGTCTGTCCACTAGACTGTCCACTAGACTCTGTTAACTAGACTGTCTGTCCACTAGACTCTGTTCACTAGACTGTCTGTCCACTAGACTGTCTGCCCACTAGACTGTCTGCCCACTAGACTGTCTGTCCACTAGACGCTGTCCACTAGACTGTCTGCCCACTAGACTGTTTGTCTGAGGTTGCTTTCCATTTGTCCAGTCCGGTTGACCAAAAAGAACTGGTTCTGGCCAGTGCAAATGGAAAGGTCAAGGCTAACAGAGCTGGCTAATCACAGACAAGCTGCAGGAATTCTCGAGCATGCTCTGCTCTGACATTGTCCCAAATTTGCTGGTAGAAACTGAAGTGCTGAAGAAGGCGTGTGCACATTTTTTTCCTGCCAAAACTCACCAAGTTCCCACGCTTTGGGCAACCAGAGCGATTCTGATCCATGAGCATGGCCAGTCTGGCTGGGACCAGTTCTGATAATCTGTGCGTTCCATTTGAGAACTGACTGACCAGTTGGACTGGCCAGACCAGTCAGATGCAAAGCAACCTGGGTCACTGTGTTTGCCTCATCTTGCATCTTGTTTAATTTATCTACAGCTCTATTATTTACCCAACTTTCAATTTGTTACTTTTCTTTTGCAGATTTGAGCCATCTTCATATCATGCCAACAGCCACCACAAAATGCACAAGTCAAAACCATGCGTCTGTTCTCAGTATGTCACACGTTTTACTAGATCACGTTAATTGAAAGGTCTCACCATGTTGTAACTGTACCAAGGGGTTTCTTGTTTCCTGGCTTACTGTTTTGTTTTGCTTTTAACAGTCTGTGGAATGTAGTTTGATATTTACTTCTTAATGCAAGCAATAACAATAAACACAAAGATAAACATATAAAATAGCATATTGATAGTGTACTGATTTTCTTTGTTACAAAGTTGCCCAGACTCATACAGTTATTCTGTTTTTGCTCTCATAATGTATTTCTTGAGATTTCCTAGTAGCACCTTGCAAATTGGTTTTGTCAGACAAGTGTTTAGGTTTAGTTTTGCAGTAAAATTGTTTGGTGTACATGTAGTGGTATATGTATACTGAAAAGCCATATCACACACTCCGAGTAGTCTTTCTCCTGACTTCATTCAAAAATCTTTCACTACTACACTCCAACCCACAGTGGCAGATCCAGCTTTTTGAAAGGGGGTGTACACTGACAGAGAAAGCTCTTGAGGCATGGAAATTATAGTGTGAAATGACTGAAACTGTCGGCTTGGGAAGTGAAAAGGGGGGTGTACACTGACATAGAAAGCTCTTGAGGTGTGGAAATTACAGTGTAAAATGACTGAAACTATCAGCTTGGGAAATGAGAAGGGGGGTGTACACTGACAGAAAGCTCTCGAGGCATGGAAATTACAGTGTAAAATGACTGAAACTGTCTGCTTGGAAAATGAAAAGGGGGTATACACTGACATAGAAAGCTCTCGAGGTGTGGAAATTATAGTGTAAAATGACTGAAACTATTGGCTTGGAAAATGAAATGGGGGGTGTATACTGGCAGAGAAAGCCCTTGAGGTGTGGAAATTACAGGATGAAATGACTAAAACTAATAGTTTTGGAAATGAAAAGAGGGGTGTACACTGAATGAGAAAGCTCTTGAGGTATGGA
>JANRMR010117838.1:0-13036 GCA_025434825.1 Bergia sp. 'catenularis' | reverse complement strand
AAGTGTGACAAGTAATGTGGAAATGATGTTGACAAAAAGAGCAGATTTGATAAAGAAAAAGGAAAAGGAATTAGAAAAGGAGTTAATAGAAGATGAGTTTCGCCTACCAAGGCCAAAAAATGAAGGAGAATCGTCAGCAGAAGGGGATAAAACTGGCAAAGTATCTGAGGAAGAGCTGTTGCGGGAAATGGTGAGGCAGAGTGCTGCTGAAATAGAAAGCCTCTTGGATATTGTTGAAGCAAATGGAAAAGAAATTAAAATGCTTACAGAAGTTATAAAGGAACTGAGTCATTCACAACTGAAAAAGGACGATGAAGTTCAGACTGTAAAGAAAAAGCTTTTAGAAATGAAAGAAAAAGAAAAAATTGGCAGTGAAAAGATTGAAAAAGCCATGAAAAAAATGAGTAAGTTGTCAGCCAAAAATCAAAAACACAAAAATTAACAATTAACAAATTAGAGAAAGTAAGAAGTGAACAAGCTAAAACAATTGAAGAATTGACAACAAATGAAGACTTTTTGCAAGAAATCTATGAAAAAGATGAGTCAATAAAGAAAATGAAAGAGCAACTTGACAAGGCACTTAGATCAAAAAGATTAGAGCAGAGAATGAAATCGTATTTCAAAGTTCAGTTACAAATCAAAAGAATTCTTTTTGAAGAAGATCAAAACCATGAATTGAGATCACTTTTGAAAGAAAGAAAATGAGATTAATGTCCTAGAGAATGAGAAAGCTATCCTGGAGGAAAGAATGGAAGAATTTATAAAGAAAGAGGTTCATTTGTATACAGAGGGCAAATATATTGATGAGGTGCGGAAAGTTTACCAAGATTTAATGTGTCTGGATGTTGGGGCGAATAATGTTGAAAACGTAGTTGGAAAAGTTCTAAAAAAAATTGTTGGCATTGAACCAGATAGACTTCCCAAAAAGACCTTTGCCAAGTATATGTACCTTGAGGCAAGGGGCTTGGCCCAGTTTCAACTTGTTGATGAGATGCTTGATGGTTGGGAAGGACAGGATAGGACTTTGTACAGTGACAGGACATCGAAGAATAGCTATTCATATAGCACCTTTGATATCACAAAAAGTTCTGGGAAAGCACGTGTTGTTGGCTTAAGGGATATGGCAGGAGGAACAGCAGACGAGCAGCTTGAAGTGATGAAAGAGATCTTAAAGAATGTTGTTTCAATGAGAGCTGAGAAAAATGATGATGAAGATGATGAGAATTTAGTGTGAAAGATCTTTTATTCGATCAACAATCTTATATCTGATCGCTCCATTGTGCAGAAAAAATTTAACACAATCCTTAGTCAGTATAGGAAAGAGGTTGTGCCTGCAGCGGTTAATGGCTGGGATTTGATGAAGGAAGAAGAGCAGCAAAAAGTGCTGAACATGAATTATTTTTTCTGTGGCCTGCATTTTGTTGTTGGCATGGCCGATCAGGCAGAAGCTGCACTTAAAATTTATGACAAGCTTCTATTTGGGGATGACAAGGTTGGTAGTCTGCGCTCCAACCGTGGCTATTCGAAGGGGGGATCTAGCACGTTAAGACTGATAAGTACTGTTTGTAAGTCGGTGCAGGCTAAGGGATGTGAAAAAAGTGGACGCCCCGTTCAGTTTGAAACATTTTTGAGAATTAAAAAGGAAGTTTTTGTTGTTCCTCTTGCACCTTTTCGTGGAAATCGTTTTAATTGCGTTCGACGTTAGGAGAACGCCATCCTTATCTTCACGTGGGAGCCCAGTCTCTCCCGGTCGTGCGGGAATGTAGTCGATCTCAAAAAATAATGTGGAGGGCAATGTACCACTTCTCACGCGCAATCATGCTGACCAAAAAATACGCAGGCTCATTTTCGTGTTCTCCCTTCTCGTGCTCGCTTCGTTGTCTTGCCTCGTGGATATTTGCTTCAGCTCGGTAAGTTTAGTCGTTTTTTCGAAGTTAATACAATGTTTTTTTAAAAGTTCGTACTACGTAGGTATTATACATCAAAGCCTGATCAGGGAATTGTTTTCTACTCCTGGAGCGTACAAAAAGCTTGGACTTCGAGCTAAAACAAACCGAACATCAACATGGCATGTTCTTTCGTCCTGTGAAATTACGCAGTCGGTGGCGAAGTGTTCGCTGGAAAACAAACCAAATGAACGGCCAGTGTGCCTAATGACCGGCGGTCAAAACAAAACAAAAGAACTTAGTTATTGTACTCGGTCGCCAGTGTGCCAAATGACCCGTTGCGGTCATCACAAAGCAAATGAACGGCCAGTGTGCCAAATGGCCCGTTGCGGTTATCACAAAGCAAATGAACGGCCAGTGTGCCAAATGATCGTCGGTCACATCAAAGCAAACGAATCGAGTAATTGTACTCTGACCCATTGCGGTCACAAAGAAAGTTCAGTTTGTTAAATCGCCATTTGTAATTTGTTGTCTCTATGTAAACGCATCGAATTTGATTTTTTTAACAATTTGTCATCTCATTTCTTTAAACTAATTAATATTTTGTGCGAAATTTTTTAATTATTTGTCATCTCATTTCTTTAAACTAATTATTATTTTGAAATACACTTCAAAATGACATTTATATCACTGAATAAAATTAATATTGTTTACAATTAGTAATGTCTCAGTCAGTAACAAAAACAGGCAATAGTTACCCCCATTAATTAGCTTGTGTCTCAATTGTTATTAACTTGCAACCCACTGGTCTACATAACGATTTCAACCGAACCAATCAGTGTACTCAGTAGCTGATGAGTCACGTGAAACTCAAACTGGAGTTCAATAAACAACACAATTTTGTAGTTATCACACTCCATCTGTTAGTAAACAAGATCGTGCCCAGAGTATGTATTAGTGAACAGATATACAGCTGAGAATAATATCCAGCTGTCTTTCGAAGGCACTGTCATAATCCAGCATATTAGTATGGAGGACGGATGTGTTTGTGCTAGCTCTGGTTTAAAAGTTCAAGAACTGAAGGATAAGCTAACAAGCTTAGGCCTATCAACTACAGGAACTAAAGCCATCCTTCAAGAACGTTTGGATAGCTACTCAATGAGAAATGTGAGCGAAGCCACAATGAGAAATAACATTAACGAGGGCGAAACCGATCAGATTTCCAGCCAAGACATACACATTGACCTTGACGCCAACAGTGGTGCTAAACGCGACTCCGAGGTAATTCAGGTTGATCTAGTCGAGATGCCGGGCAGTCCTATTAGCACTCGTGTTAAATGTCCATGCTACGAACATTTTGACTCTTTAATCAAGAACTTAACAAGAGAAATTATGAATATGAAACAGAGAATTAACTACACTCAAGAACAGTCCTCACCGATCGCAAGGTAAAAAGAAGAAAATGCGGTGTTGAGAGCCCAGCTATCTTCTTTGAAAGTACGACATGATCTTTGAAGAGAGAGACTCCCTCAACCTTGCCGTAAAAATTATATCGAAGGATCTGCACTCAGGTACGAAAGCAAATCCGACTCCATCATAGAGCCAACAAACCTACTCCAAGACAGAAAACAACACAAGCCAAAGATTCGTCAACATCGCGTAGTGGCGATAAGTCGTCTGGCGAAACTGTACTAATCGGCGACTCAATGATCAAAGATATCCGTGGTCATAGAATGAAGAGTAGAGTTGGCTCCAAGGTTTTTGTCCGTTCTTTTCCAGATGCAAAAGTAGCCGACTTTGCCGACTACATAAAGCCCTCGTTGCGGCAAAATCCAAAGAATATCATATTACACGCTGGCACTAACGATATCCTGCACAAGACTCCCAGGCAAGTTGCAGAATCTCTGGTCGACATCGCTTAGATGATCGAGACCGAGCTAAATGAAGCCTCTGGTATTACCATTTCGGGCCTAATATTCAGAGACGACCATCCGGATGAAAATGAAAAAATATCCGCAGTAAACAAGACTATGAGCAAATTCTGCAACGATCGTGGATGGGGTTTCATTTCGAACGAGAACACTGACCCCAAGTAATCTCTCAACAACAGCGGCCTCCACCTCAACCGTAGCGGAACAGGACAGCTTGTATCTAATTTCCTATTTTATCTTAATTAGAATATTGCCGTCCGGGAGCCCAATGAGTATGAGTTAGCATCACCACGACAAAATTGTAAGTCTAAGAAATTACATGTTTCCAGTAATTTATATGGCCGAGGCTTGGTAATGGCGTGCCTCAACATCAATAGCCTGTTGGCGCATATTGATGCCCACAGGCTTTTCATTAGTGATACAAAAATTGATGTTTTGGCCGTAAATGAAACCAAATTAGATTCGAACATCAGGGACCACCAAATTTATTTACTTGGTTTTGAAGTAATCCACAAGGATCGAGTTACTAATGGCAGAAATGGTGGGAGTGTATGCATTTATTTACGAGCTAATTTAAACTATAGAGTTCGTAAGGACCTTAGTCCCGAGAACCTTGAATTGTTAACTGTTGAAATAACCAACCGTCGCTCGAAGCCATTTTTAATAAGTACGTGGTACAGACCCCCACATTCCCCATCAGTTGTACTTGATTCATTTGCTAGTGTAATAGACAAAATTGATGCAGAAAAGCTAGAGCATTTTTTACTCGGGGATTTGAACTACAACCTACTGAACAATGCAAATGGAATTCCACCGACTACCATAAATTGCAATTCCTCCGCACTCCTTGATATTTTCGATATTTATGGGCTACGCCAGTTAATCTCGGAGCCCACAAGGGTTACCGAAACCAGTAAAACATTAATTGATTTGTGTATCACTAATTCACAAAATGTGGTAAACTCAGGGGGTTTTCATCTTGGAATTAGCGATCATTTTCTTGTCTATATGACTAGAAAAGTCAATTATGCACGCACCGGTGGTGGCTCAGTTACCGAAACAAGGCAGTTTAAACGCTTTAAGGCGGATAAATTTTTACAGGATATTGTGCAGAAAGATTGGAATGGTATTGTTTCACACTCTGATCCCAATAAAATGTGGGATGCGTGGAGAAATTTAATGATGAGCGCTATAGACAAACATGCGCCTCTGAAGAAAAAAGAGTTGGCAAAAAGGGTTGCTTGAAGCCACCACTAACTGGTCGTTGAACATCGATAATGGTTTGATCAATGGAGTAATATTTATTGACCTTAAAAAGGATTTCGACACCATTGATCACACCATTCTACTGAGCAAGCTTTCAAACTACCGAATTGACAAAAACTCCCTAAAGTGGTTTGAGTTGTACCTAGATAAACGTAGTCAGAGGTGTAATGTTAATGGATATATATCAGGTACGAACCAAATCACTTGTGGAGTCCCTCAAGGGTCCATCTTAGGTCCGTTACTCTTTTTGATATATATTAACGACCTGCCAACTTGTTTGAGCAAGGCCACTCCAAGAATGTATGCTGATGATACCAGTATTAGTCTGGCTGCATCACATATTACTATGCTAGAAGCAGAGATGAATGATGAAATAAGAAAGTTAAACTGTTGGCTCATTGCAAACAAACTAAGTTTGAATATTGCTAAAACTGAATTTATGTTGATAGGTTCTCGCCAGAGATTACAAACCCAAAGCAATCAACATGTGGAAATTCAAGTTGAGGGGAAAATTATCAAACAGGTCGAAAAGACAAAATCACTAGGTGTATACATAGATAATAACTTGTCATGGAAAAAGCATTTTGATGAAACATCTAAAAAGGTATCCTCTGGCATTGGCGCCCTGAAACGCCTTAGACCATTCATATCCACAGACACTGCCATAAAGATTTACAATTCACTCATCAAGCTTCATTTTGAGTACTGCAGTGCTGTATGGGATGGCATAAGTGGGCACTTGAGTGAGAAACTTCAAAGGTTACAAAATCGCGCAGCTAGAGCCATTACAAAATCAAATAACAAAACTAGTTCATCTCTTCTTCGAAATACACTCGGGTGGGAAAATTTAAGTACAATACGAAAAAGGCAAAAGGCCATTATGATGTTTAAGAAAATTCATAAATTCTCACCGACGTATCTGCAAGATTTATTTATTGAACGTAACACCAACTATAATCTAAGAGGGTCAAACAAACTCCAGTTATCAAAACCAAGAACAGACTACCTCAAGCGAAGTTTCGAATACAGTGGTGCTGTTCTATGAAATGATCTTCCAGAATCTCTGAAATCTAGTAACAACAGTCTGGGGGTCTTTAAAAAGAAGCTTAAAAGTCACTTTTCGTCATTGGGCTCCCACACGGCAATCATGTAAATCAGTGTATCTTTTAAATATTGTTGTGTATTTTTACTGACGATTTACCGTGTTTAAATAAAGTTTATCTATCTATCTATCCATCTATGATTACTACTAGTATTACTTTTTACAACGGTGCAGGTGTTTACTTTTTGTACAGCCACTTGATGGAATTCTTTGAGAGCATACATAAGGAAAACCGTCTGTTGGGTGCTGTTTATGATGACCTTAAGGTGAAGGCTTTTGTTGCTGGATGTAGGGCTCTTGGCCTGATCTCCAAACTTTTGACAGGACCCCTGTGGATAATTTTTGAAAACAAAGATGTGCATGTACTGGACATGTCAAAGCACTATCAACATCTGCTTCACTGCTTTGAGAAATGAGCAGGTGATTCATCAGAGGTTTTGAAAGGGGGTGTTACTGTTTTTGAGGGCCAAAGGGTAGAGAATGAAGAGGTATTTTCTCACTTGATTAAATAAAATAGTGATTTTGATGTGCTAACTCTCCAGGCACTAGAATTGATTTTTGCAGCACTTGTGGTAAAAACAAAGCGTTTGCTAGAAGACCACTTGAAAGGTGGAAAGTACGAAGCTCCTTCCCAAGAGCTGCAACAAACAGCGTCTAATGTGAAGAAAACAAATGTCATGCCTGAGCGAGACTTCGGGATGTTAGACAGGCTCATGATGGAAAAGCCAAGGTCTACCACATTGGTCCTTGAAGGCATCATCATGTTCAACAAAAATGAAACTGGTGCTTGGAGGGACAAGCTTTCAACAGTGAAGAAATCCCTTGTCGTGAAACTAGCCCGCCAGTCAAAAGACAAACAAAGGGTCCTGTATGCAAAAAGAAGAGTGGACATAAGGAGGCGCATGGGGAAGATGGCAAAAGCAGCAGAAGAAGAAGAGAAGAAAGCCCAAAAAATTCGAGCGAAAAAGCAGTTACTGATGGAAAAGATTGAACAAATTGGTTTGTGGAAAACAGAGGATGTTAGAGGTCATGTGTCAAAGTTGCAAGATGAGAGTGGAAAAATTGTGCAGCTTAGTCTCCAGGTTCAGTGTAGAAAAGTTGTTTTGGGTGCTGTACATCAAGATAAAGAAGTTTTCCAGATGTCAGCGATGGGCAGAAAGTTTGACTCTGAAAGGCTCTGTGGTAATTTATGTGCGATTCTAAAGAAAACCAGAGAAGAACTGGAAAAAATGCCTGATGAAGACCAACCACAGGTAGACCAACCACTGTCTATAAGCAGTGAAGCTTTGAAACATCAAAAGGAATTGTACAAAGAACAAGCAGCAGAAGAACAGAAAAAGGCTCAAAATAAAAGGCGACACGACCATGATGAAAGTCGAGAAGGAAGAGGTAAAAAGAGGAGGATTACCTGTGAGGAAGAAACTAGTGAAAAATCGCCAGTAATCCACGTCCCAGAAGACTTGTTGGGAAAGAGAGTGAAGCATCTGTGCCGAACTGATGATTGTGATGATGATGAGGGAGATGACAGTGATGATATAAGTGCAGAGTGGTATGGTGGACTTGTGGTTTCAATGACTGGTAGGGGGAAAATCCATGGTTTGAGACTAGATACGATGGCTATGAGGGGACATGGAGGTATAAGTTGATGAAACGGTTTGAAGATGGTGTTTTAGAACTTGCTCCTTTGAAAAAGGAACATTTGATTGGAACACCCATCCTCCACAGACTGAAAGTGGGAGACAGTGAAGAGTGGTTCAAGGGTAAGGTTCTGGCTATTGTCCCTGAGAGTGACCCCGAAAATCCTGAATTCAGTGTAGAGTACGAGGAAGATGAAGCTACAGATGATGAATCAGATGAGGATGACACAGAATATGTCAATGGATCAACGAAATTCAAGAACGAAAATATTCGAGCTCATGGAAAAAGTTTGAAACATGCAAAGTGCCGCGACTGTGCTCTGTGAAAGGCGAAACACATTCAAGATTCTGAAATCGGAAAACAGTTTGATGCCCTCGAAAAGAAGTATGAAGAGAAAACCTTTGAGGAGTTGAAGATAAAATTCAACACAGCGTATTGCATTGGAAAAGAATAAATTCCCTTCACAAAATTCAGACCTTTACTGGCTTTACAAAAAAAGAATGGCCTGCCATTAACACCGGCTTACGCGAATGATGTGAGACGTGCGGAAATGCTACCAACAGTTGCAAGTTCAATTAGAAACAGTAATTCCAATACTCTGAAGAAATCAAATTATCTGTCTTTCATGATTGACGGGGCAACTGATAAATCTGTTTCAGAGAATGATTGAAAGCGGAAAGCCAAACAACAAAATGCTTGACTTGAAGGTCTTGGAACACTCGCATGCAGACGGAATTATATCTGGAATCAAGAGTTCATTTTCAAAAGTGGGGATGAAAGAGGATGAGTGGAAAAGAAAGACAGTTGGATTTTGTGCTGATGGTGCAACAGTGAATATGGGACAGAGAAATGAAGTAGTTGCAAAACTTCGTGCAGATATTCCTCACTTGATTGATTTCCACTGCATGGCACACAGACTTCAACTGGCCTTGCTGGAGCAACAGAAAGTTTGTCCCATGGTTGAAGATGCATCTGACTGTCTCCATCTTGTGTGGAAGACATATCATTTCAGCCCCAAAAGCAAGCGGGAGTTACATACTATTGGGGCAAGAGTTAGATGCCAGAATTTACAGCCCAGCACCAGTAAAAGGAACCAGATGAGTTCCCTATGTTGATAGAGCACTGCAAGTCTTTCTCCAAGGTAAGAAAGATGGAGACCTAGCTACCGATTATGGCCATTATGCAACAGTTTGCAAGCACATGGAAAGCTTTGCTACAAGCAGCAAGAATACTGATGTAAAAACCAGAGCTGCTAAGCTACACAAGCTTATGGTCTCAAGAAAGTTTGTTGAGTTTGCCCATCTTATGACTGATCTTTTTGGAGAAGTTGCATCACTGAGTCTGAAGCTTCAGACAAAGGCACTGGTTCTTCATGGTTCGTACTGATTGGTGATTACAAAATTCCAGGAGTTTTCCAGGAGTTTTCTAGGATAGTTAGATCATTTTTCCAGGACCTAGACCCTAATTTTCTTTCATGGTGAAAACAATAAAAATCGAGTAATAACATTAAACGATTTATCAGTGCACTGTTGGTCTCATGCTACAACAAAAATCACTAGGTTTCTGAACCTTTTTAAGAGAAACGGAACGAAAATCTCACAAAAACCCTCAGAAAAACTTATTGCAATTGAGTCTACATTAAAAACAACTGCAAATCAGAAGTTAGGCAATCTGTGGTTGTTTTTTATAGTACAGATTTATTCTCCACAAAAATTCCAGGAGTAAAGGGATAATAACTGTTTTTCCAGGAGTTTTCCAGGGCCCTGGAAAAAAATTACAAAATTCCAGGAGTAGTGCGAACCATGTCCCACTGCAGTTTAGGCCATTAACACGTGCATTAATACTTTTGAGAATATGAAAGAGCAAGCTATTGTTGGTGGGGCATTGCAGCAGTTTCAAGTCTGTGTTGAGGAGCAGGAGGGTAATGCAACTGTGATGTTCCAGGGTATTGAACTGAAGGGTGGCTCTGCAGCTGGGAGATTTGGCAGTAATATTGCACTTGAACAGGCAATTGGAAACACCATTGAAACGCCAAGAATGCGGAAAGTGGCGGTTGTTGCACGCCCAAAAAAAGCTTAAAGCTACTGAACGGGCAGAGGTGGAAGCAGCATTGGAATACCACCTTTACAGCTGTGGGAGTGTCCTTAGCGACGTTGAAATGGAAGACGACAGCATCCTTTCGAAGGTTCACCTGCGTGCCAATTTGACCTGCAACTTAGAGATTGAGTTTGCCTTTTATTCAGCGGGATACGAATTAATTTGTATCCATTGTGAGGCCGGGGAATGTCTGACATCTACCCTCAATGCAATGTTTGTTCTGCGAAACGCTGAGTTGCAAAGCGTGGCAAGAAGCAGCAGCATTCTTAGGTTACTGACTTTAGATTAACTCTGGGTGCAAAAGGAGAATATTTACTCAATCAAACGCTTTGATTTATACATTAAAATAAGTTCTTCGACTTTTGCCTACTTTGTGTACAAAGAAGTATTTGAGACCTTACAAACTTTTCAATAGAGCATATGTCCGTTTGCTTGATTCTTCAAGTTACAAGTTGTTATATTGACTATTGTCTTTATTTAATGTCAGTTCAGGGTAGTTTGCATGTGTGCAGGTATTTTAAAACCGAATGTTAAGAGACTTGTATTATCTTAGGAGTGACTTATAGTTACCTCCCACAGCAAGCTTTGTTTCCTGAAATATATGAAATTATATGAAATTGTTGATATATTATGTACTGTTGAAGAACTCCTCTAGACATTTGTATTTTTCATCTTTACAGACACGTTAGCGAACGAATTTTTAGAAGTTCATGAGTGTGAAGCTGCTCGATGCAGTTCGAAGTGGTGCTCAAAAAACGTGCAAAATCACATGATTTCCTGCATTACGTCACATTCAAGATTGTTTTAGAAATGTCAGAGCGTAACTGCGCGTTGTTATGAAACAAAAAATAAATCCCATGTGTAAAATTTATCAAAGTTTTCAGTAAAAGCAAAAATAAAATATTAGCCATCACTATTAGATTGTGAAGATGAAAAATATCGTTCTTCAATTATTTTGTCTAGTGTACTATTTATGTGGAAGTTTTTTTTCCGACTTCATGACAACATTTTAATTCTACTTTTGAGCTATCAAACAAAAGTGGAAGTAGATTGTGGGTTCAGGATGGATACCCTTCACAGAAAAATCATCTTGCACGAGAAGCCATATCACAAGGTAACTGAAAATACATCGTTTCACATTCTCCCAACACCAGACATTAATCCCATTAAAAGTACTTTTCATTGCTTTTTACAGTGGCTCATGTAAAACGTTCACTAGTTTTATATTAAAAATTGTCTGAAAGTACTAGAAGAAGCCACGAGAAATGACAACTTAAACGTTGACCAAGTTTGTTCCTCAAAAGACCAATTGCATCGGAGGAAAGGCAAAGGTCGTCCCGCTGGGTCCTCTTGGATAAACACAGGCACTAGAGTTCTGGCCCTCAGCCTTTGGAGGAGAAAAGTGTAAAAGTTACACTGGATGCCGATTTCCAATCTGCACACCGTAAAACCATCAATGAATTTGTAGATGCAGAAAATAGGCTCCACGCACTCCAAAACAGGCAGAAAAAGGCCGAAAGGAAAGTGCCAAACGGAATGAAATGAAACCGCGTTGAAACTAGAGGGAAAAGACATGAGGAACCACAGAAAGAGTTCAATAGGATAATCAGCAAAGCTGAACATGAACTTCTCGAAGCTACTGCAGCCAACACTTCACTTGAAATCGAGGACGCCGCCACTGACTGCGAAAAACGAAGAGACTATATTTTCTCTTGCATCGACAAATGGAAAGGAGCCTTCAAATTACAAGATGAAAAAACTTGTAATTTAGCTCATCTCGAGGATTTTTACTTTACGTGTGCTTGTATAAGAGCTTCGAAAGCACTCAAGAACAGAGGAAAAAGCAGCAAAACGTGCAATAGTCATGGAGACCGAATTCATTCCTGATGAAAAAACTATCAGAGATATCGTTCTCAATGAGATGAAAAAATGCCCAACTCCAAACGAAAACGGGAGCTGTTCAACAACAGCCACCAAAGGTCCTCATCAAGTAACCCCCGCAGACATGCACACGGTCGCAAGAAAACATCACGTAGTCGCTCTAACTCTACTGGTATAGTAAGGTCAAGAACACTGAAAATAGCCGAAAGGTTCAGTTGTAGGGAACAGGGTTAAATAATTAATTTGTTAATCAATGAATATGTGTACGGACGTACTATTCTAATTGTTCCTGTCCTTTTCACATCCGCTTGGCTAATTTTAACTCGTCCGCATTCTGCAGTGTTGTGGGTTAGTTTAAACGGAAAACATATCGCTAGCACAAACTAAAACCGCTAAAACGAAATGGGCTTAAATAATAAAGCTTAGTGTGGGAGTTACACATGCGACATGTATAAAGCGCGAAGTAACTAGCAATAAATAGAATCCTTTTTCAGAAAAGCAAAACATGTCTTGCCTTTTGTTCAGATACCTGCAAAGGTCAAATCTTTTGTCAAGGTTTAACACCTGAAGAGGTCTTTACCCTAAAGTATTTCTTAAATCGCACGAAGGCAAAAGTTAAAGTTCCGAGCAGAAGCAATCCTCAAAACCATCGCCGATCAAGAAGTTTACGAACGCGACAAGGAAATGAAGGCAAAACTCGCCATGCTTGAGTTTCCATGGTGCAAAACGGGAGACATCCTGGACACAAATGAGCAAGAGGAATTTTTACGACAACTGAAAGTTGTAAAAGCTTGGGACAACTTCGAGTAAAAAAGACTCAAGAATTGTTTGAAAAGAAAGTGACAATGGACAAATACAAATTTTGACCACTATGTGCGACAGGAAATTCGCAAAGCGGACAAGGCTTGAAGGCTATGGGGGAGTGGTTTGAACATAATATTACGGCAAGTTCTAATTTTCGAAATCACACGTGCGTCAGGAGTCTGGAGAAAAGTCTGGGAAGCCTGGAATTCCATGGAAGCCAGGCTTTACTGGAGGAAATTCTAGGCTTTTCCATGAAAGTTTGGCCTGAAAAAGCTTGGGATTCCAGGGTTTCATGGTAAGCTTGGAGTTAAGTTTCCAGGGTTTTCTGGAAAAAGCTTGGAGTGTGTGTTGTAACACCAACCTTGCATGGAAAAGCCTGGAAAAAATTACTATTTTTATATCCCCTAAATTATCAGTTAAGCTAACTGAAA
>JANRMR010117726.1:0-10166 GCA_025434825.1 Bergia sp. 'catenularis' | reverse complement strand
GTATGGAAAACAGAAATGTACCAAGTGCTTCTTTTATAAATTTTTTTACATAAAATTATTTGCTTTTTAGTTTTGATGCGAAAAGTGATATAACTAAGTTTGAAATTCTTCAAGCTTATTTCGTCACTCGGCTTTATATGAGGTTAACACGTGAACTGGCTGCTTTGTTCCACTTGAACTTCAAATCAACCGCTCAAGCAAGTTCACTGTAATTTCATTGTTCCTTATCTTGATTGTCATTCAATAGATAAATTACGGTTAATCGTAAAAAATTAACGCACAAGACTCCATCTTACCAATAGCCGTCGGGCACGTAAAGAAAATAACTGACAACGGTTATGGTGTACGAAGCGAACAAGAATGAAATCTCTTCCCACCTACCTAATTCCACTGGGCGTTTTTGTAATTTTGTAATGATTTAAAGACGGTATTGGTTGTTTTAAGTTTCAAAGAGTTATCATGATCGTGAGGTTAAGGTGTGTACCATATCAAAATCAAATCTAAGGCTTCTTTACTCTTTACTCACCATCCATGCAACTTTTGTGCACGCTTTTAAGTAACAGTTTTGAAAGAGTTTAATAAGAACAAAAATGCCCTACTAATGATATTATTTGTGTATAAAATAATCAAAATTCTGCAAAGGCACTTAATTGCACTCACTTCGCTCAGAAAATGTTGCATGTGTCTCGCCATTTTTGTTGGGTTTGAATGACGTTATTGCAGTCATTCAGAAAAAATTCGAGCGTATCTCGGTTCCATTAAACGAGACTGGTTGTCAGAGCAAAGCCTTGATTGATGGAGGATTTGTGCAATCAACCATGGTGAATCAAGCGATATTTAGCTCGCAACTTTATCAAGCCGATTTTTAATAGGCCAATACTTAAAGGCCAAGTACCTACCCACACAAACTCCTTATATTTATAGTATCGATACAAAGTTTGTAAAGTCATTAACGGGGCTCTATTAACACCTTAACACCAAAAAAGCTGCCATTTCACCATAGCTATCGCCCGGCAAACATGCAACTTCTCGAAGCGCTGGTCGCTTTGTGCGAGGTGAGTGATTATGTAGAAGACAAACTTGCAACCTTGTAATACTGAATGGTTGAAAGACAATCATGTTCTTTTTTAAAAAAAAAAATTGACGGAGATTTAGTACATTCTACACGCTTAACTAAACAGAAAACGAGTTGGAGGTTACTTCAAGCTTTAAATCCTTGCTAATACTCTCCGTCATTTTTAAAAGGTCGGGAATCTAAAGCCAATGATTCTCAAATCCGTAGTTAGGCGGACCAGATCTGAAATATAAAGCGGAATAAAGTATATATTACGACGACAAATAAATTTGAAAAGTCAACTTACCTTAGATGTTGTGAGCGAAGGTTTTAGATGACATTGAAAATTGTCACAAATAGCACAATATTGTTTGTGATTTAAATTTTAATGAGGTTTTAAAATAAGCTAGTATTCTTAGTATGTACCACAAGCAAAATTTGAATCAAATGAAAAATGTACACAAAAATAATGCTATTGCTTAGTAAAGCTCTTTCACTTCATTTTTTTCACTTTCTCAGCAAATATTATGCACGGGTTGAAGCATAACAGACACTGCCATTTAACTCCTTTCATCAGTCAACGAGAAACAACGTTTTCGTTGTATTTCAAGTTGCTGATAGGCGCAAGCTGCTGGCATGAATATTGATTGATGATTTATAACACAATATTGGTTTTTCATGCAGAAACTAATAAATGATTGGGTGTAAAAATATTAATCTGACTGTAGAAGAAAGTATGAAAGGGGTTTATCGTATCTGGAATATAGAATTGAGGAATTTTAAAACCAATTTATTGTCTCGTGTGCCTGCACAACAAATCCCTCAACTTTGCTCCTCCTCCTCCGGTTTAACTTGAATGACAACTTAGCTTTTCCTGGCTTTCGATTTATTTGTCTGCTAGAAAGGAAAACTGAATCTGTTCTATCCATGGGGTTTAATAATTCACCTTAAGAGATTTGTCTCAACTCGAGATTATTGGGTTCCTCTAATTACAAAAGTCAAGGCCAGCGAGCTGTCTGTCTGTTATAAAAATCCTGCAAACTCAGTAAGACTTCCGAGTGACAGTTTGTTGACTTAATATAGTGTTCAAATCCTAAAACATTCAATTTCGATATTTCGTAAACATCAAGAAACTAGTAGTGTTATTTATTTTATGAGATACGTCAAATGTGTAAATTCCACAAGATTGTGCAGAACATGTCAAGACCTGAAGAGCTTTCAAGCAAAACAGTCAGTTGCCATCTTAGTGACGGCTTGAATGAACGAAGGTTGTAACCCTCTTTCAGGGCCCTGAACTCCCCGGCATTGACGTCATTCCACAATGGATGGCACCAAAGAACAATACATAGAAAAAATACAATCTCATCGCTCGTCGGCAAAGCATTGTCGGTTTCAGTTGGAAAGTCAAGAGGTATCCCAATGTAACCACTCAGAAAACTTTCCTTTGGAAACTCTTTTTACGTACGTCGAACATTCAGAGTATTCATAAAATTCAGACAGCTCGACAGTCATCATTACGTTGATATCTAATGAATGCTGCTGCGTGCACCGATCTCCACTGATCCATTCGGTCCAAGTACAGGTTTGTTCACTGAATTCCCTCCAGAAGCCAATGGCAGTCAGTATCTCTAAGTTTAACTTATTTTGTGTAATTTTAACTTGAAGTAGTAATCTATCCAATCAAATTTCATATGGATGGAACAAGTTTTTGGTTGGTTACATATTAGTCGTTTTGCCGTCGTCGATTCCAAAATAACTTTATTTTGAATAATCCAGTAGAGTTTTCATAACGTTTTGGGAAATAATGAATAACTTTGCATTAAATTATGGTGACATGGTGTAAAAGCTTGCATTATTCGACTTTTTTATTTGGAGTAGATTTAGAGTAAAAAACTCAACGTTTAGACTTTTCATATGTTAAACCAGGAAGCACCGACTTTTACTTGTGGGCTGGCCGCTTTTCTTTTTTACCTTTATTTTAGTTTTCTACAAGCCCATTATCACCAGCAGGGACTTCCCTTAGTGGTAACTACAAGTTGCAGTTATGCTATTACTTTATTTAAAACTTAACAACTCGTTTAAGAAAACAGATAAATATATGGAAAACAATAGCCTCAAATATTGATCTGGGAAAGAACACTTTCTCCAATTTTTGTTACGTACAAGACCGGCCATTGCTATCAAACGGAAATTGAGTCATTTCTTCCAAACAAAATTGCCTAAATAGTGTTTAATTACAACATCGTCATCAAGAGGTCCAATATTTGGTGAAACAATAATCATAAAATGGACTAGATTGTTCTATTTCCCTAAGTAATTACTTTACTCTTATCAAGAGCCAAAGGAGAATCGATGAGAGCCAATTCTAGCTCGTGGCTGTACAACAGCTCCACACACCTGCCAATCACAACCCATTGGAGGAGTTCTAAATTTGAATTCAGAAACACGACACACGTAGTTGGAAAATACAAAACTCAAAAGATCCACCTGAAAGCGGCCACTCGACAAAGTACAAGCAATAATGTAGTGTTTTGTACTCTACTGAAGTAAGTGCTCTCGTGGGCAGTTTTGTAACAAATCCTTAAAAGTAATCGTTTCTGAGCAGCAACTATTATGACCTTTTCAAAAGTCATTAGTTTTTAATTAAAATGATTTTGACAACTTGTTATAGAAGTATATTTCTATAAAAGGTTATCGATTTTATAAAAAAAAATCGTTTATATCAATTATTACGATTATATTGACTCGAAATGGGACTACCGTAACAATTTTTGACTTGAAAATTATGTACTAATTATTCTAATGTAGAAATAGCTATTTCAGTTTTGCCGTCTAATTTATCCAGTCAGTTCTTTTCCAGTCTGAATCAAAAGCACGTAGTATTTTAAAGAAGTCTGAAATGCAATGAGTATGTACCATGTTCAGGTAACACTGAAAACATCGCATTAATTATCAAAACACCGTTAAAAAGTTGAAGTGACACAAGTTAAAATGTCAGCTTATATAACAAGAAAACAGAAAACAGCCCATTTCGCCAATCATTTATAGAAGCTCATTTTTTCTAGCGTTAAGAAACCTGAACTCCGGAAACAAAACGAGTTGTTTTGAAGCAGTTGTAGTTTTAAAGTTAACATGTCGGATGTCGTACGGCGTCACGCTACTAGAAAAAAACGCCATTATGATTTTAAAGAAAGGACACCTAATCATTTTAACTTAAGAACCAGAAGGTTTTTAGAGTAAGCTGACGAAAATCCAAAAGAAAGTGCAATATCGTGCATTTAGAATAGCATCTGACCAGGTGTAAAAACTGTTGATGTTTGAATATCCAATCAACACTCAGTCATATTTGAAGAAAACGGCGACTCCCCGCCGTTCCACGTGCATTTTGCTCACGAACAATACAATGCTAAGGGTTCAGACATTTCTTACCGGGGCTTCAAACGGAAGATTTTACAATAACATAGAATAAAATTATGTCTAACATCGAGACTTTTCAAAGAAAGGTATAGGATCTGGCGGTTCTGCGAATCACCTGTTTATTTCACGTGGTGATCAGAGCTTTTAAAAAATTGTGTGGTTTCCTGCCAATGAAGCCCGAAAGAGACGGCACTTTTTGATGACTTTTTCTACTTCAAAGAAGTAAAAAGGCCGATAAGTCATTATCAAGTCCACTTGAAACCAAGAACAAAAAGCGGCATTTCTTTCTTCATCAAAGTTCAAACTTCCAGTTTTCATGTTTTTGTGAATGGCCAGTGTATTTATCGAGTTTAAAATGTACATCCACCCACCCCCTCTAACCCTAAGGATAAAGTAACCATTTTATTTTTGTGAAAAATAAACATTTTGAACTTGTCAAAACCATGCCACCTTTTTAATAACTTCATGGCAGTTTCACCCTAAGGGTATAACCACATCGACTCGCACTCGACTTGCGAAAAACAGTGGCTGGTTCATCAAGAACGCTGTAAACACATTAAATTTTTCAAGGTTGTGACCTATCGCAACGACCATCTGTTTAGAGTTGTAAATTTAGAGAAAAAGGTCGCGATACAGGCAACCCGGAACTAGAGGTAACTTCGCGATTTTACAGCAATTTTTAATCAAGGACGTCAGTCGAAGGCCGACAAGATGAGCGAGCTTTCTCCGTCCCTCTCGTATTTCCTTCCCCTGTAGTTTTTTCTTGATCTGACAGCGAGTCGTACCTCTCGTACCCAAGATACGACACTGGCGCACTGCTGTTTGCCTTTCATCTTGTGTAGGGAAAAAAAGGAACCGAAAACTGTGAATGGGGTTCTGCTACCGGATGAAAAATTTCTTTTGCAAATGAATCGACAGGAAGCAAGCGAAGGCGGCCAAGCATCTCTTTCCTGCTTTAAAAATAAAACTCGCTCGCAGCCAACCTGGAAGTAGACCTACAAAAGTTGTCACAAAGCAGGCATTGAAGCATAGAAACTAACTAAATATCCAATCAAAGTTCGATTTAAACAAAATGACGCAGCCGAACAAATAAATACCGGAAATGATAACAGCAGCACGCTTTTGTTTAAACTGTCAAATTTCTGCCAATTTCAATCAAATTTTTCAGACTTCATTCGAAACCGCGATGAACACGTCATGTTGAGATAATCCCGACGAAAAGTGGCTTCTTTCTCAGAAAAATTTCTTCCCTTTTCCAAATGTGGAACTATTCCGATTGGAATTTTTTAACGCCGCTCATCTATTTTTGTC
Organism: Bergia sp. 'catenularis'; assembly: GCA_025434825.1. Lineage (NCBI taxonomy): Eukaryota > Metazoa > Cnidaria > Anthozoa > Zoantharia > Parazoanthidae > Bergia > Bergia sp. 'catenularis'. The sequence continues at coordinate 4,384 of JANRMR010117726.1, read as the reverse complement.
GATCTTTTCTCGATGCAATAAAATATCAATACCAACACGGTTGGTGAAAGAACACTTCTCCGCCTATTTCTTGAGCGCGTCAATGCGATTGGCCTGGCGGTGAAAGGTAATAAGTCTTAATCAATGCTGAAGACGATAGATATGAATGGGTGCCAATCAAATCGAGCTCCCCGCAGTTTTTGCAGTTCTATCACAAAGGTCAGGTGGTATTCGAAGTGATTCGAGTTTGACTGGTCTATTGTCACACGCTTTCGTGTGCAAAGATAAGCGAAAAACACCTTCTCGTGTCTACTCATTTACATGTTTTTTAAATTAATATACTTTGTAGACTGGTCACACAAAATATTTTTTAAATGAGTGAGAAGTCTGTACAGCTGTGAAAGGTACTTAATGAATTTCAAAAGTAACCAGGTTTTGTTTATGTATTATTTGGAGTTGTGCATGATTCTGGTGCTGTCGCGTCCTTCCCCACCTTGTAACTTGTTTAACAATGTTTGCTTTGTTGTTTGAATGTTACAGGGGAATGCAATGAATGACGAAAACACGGAACCCTTTTTCAACAGCCTAGAGTCAGAGGTGGCAAACGACCGTCTACAAGAACAGACACGGCGCCACGGAGTCTTGGAGCCAGTTCTGGGGGCAGGGGTAGTCAATATGGACCGTTCTAGCCACCCTACTCCATCCCCAACGCCTTTAGCCCCCTTGAGCTCGCCATTGTCAGGATTCAACGGCAATAACCAACCCGTGAATATTTATGAAAACGAAGGCGGTCCTATCTGTGCCGCCATGACAAGCGCTCGCTCATCAGTTGCTGATCGAAGCGACACGCTCGAATGCGCGGGCGAGCCCCGAAATCCTAGAATGACTGCCTACTCAGGTTTCGATTCACTTCCTCAGAATACGACCGGCGTGCACAGCCAAGATCAGAGTGACTCGTTTTTCCCACTGGACCAAGATCAGAGCATGTATAATTACTATTATGGCCATCACAATACACATAGTGGAATGCCCGCTAATGCTGGTGTCAACTTCAACGCCATGAAAAGTGAACAGTTCTGCCGCAAAGAGGCGGGCAGCAAGGATTTGTGTAACACTCATGCCGCCATAAACACAACTGTTCCCTCTCCTCAACAGCCACAACATCTTCCCCTAATGGCACTGAAAAAGCAGTCTGTGGCTACAATTGGTAAGCAACTGAACTGTTTTCAACCGGGCGATTCCGCTAATTTCTCTGGAGCCACGCAGTCTGGTTTAGTTTACTCACGCGAACTCCACGCGAGCGAAAATCCGAGTGAATACATTTGTGGATACCCGAGCGCCATCAGCCAAGAATGGAACGCAAGTCGCCAGACTGGCGGACGCCACGAGCCCACGTTCGACATCACACAACAAAAAGCCCGGTTCTCTTCACCTCCGTACACAAGTCCCTACACAACGGTTCAAGGCAGCGGGAGCTTGACCGGGCTCAATGGAAATACAACAACATTTGCGTTTGAGGATGAGAAGAGCTTCACCGACCTTTCCAACTCCAAAACATGCCAACCAGCACAGTTTCCACAACGATCTTCGTATCCCTTCTCCGATTATAACTCACAATTCACACAGACACAAATTCCTGATCACAACGAGCACAGGAATCCACAAAATTCATTGCAAAAATCTTTTCCGCCATGGTCCAGGGAAGGGTCTGGCTTCACACCAAATGTTACTGTTGTCTCGGATGGAAAAGGTGGACCATCTCAGTTTCAATTTCACACGAGGCAATCACTAGTAAAGACAGATTCGGAGAAGGTTCTCGAGAATCATTTAAAAAAGTTCCAGCACCTCATATCTGGTCAAGAAAGAAAACCAAAGCGCGAGAAGTCATTGTTTGATAGCGTATTAAATGGCAATGATGTCGAAATTGAAAACGTCAGCAACAAAGTCGAGATACCGCGAAAGAGTGAGAAAATTTGCGAGGAAGTCAACAAAGACTGTAAAGATTCGAGTGCGCACGAAGAGATTACAGTTTTTGGTTGTAAATGGTTGGGCTGCGACGTAACATATTCTGATAGGAACGATCTAGTGCGACACATTGAAAAAGTGCACATTGATCAGAGAAAAGCGGACGATTTGTACATTTGCTATTGGGATTGTTGTACTCGACAAACCAAGCCTTTTAACGCCAGATACAAATTGGTAATTCACATGAGAGTTCACAGCGGCGAGAAGCCAAATAAGTGCACGGTAAGCTGGTTAATAACTTTGATATATATTACTCATTCTTGGGCCGTGCGAATTTGAATGTTTTTGTTTTGTTGTGCGATTACTGTGTGTGTCACAATGAGAATAAGCGCTTGAAATTGTTTATGAGTGAAAACTTTCCCCTCAAGAACACGTAGACTCGACTTTAAAAACAAAGCGTTTATTATCTGAAATGGAATAGCGCGTTCGTGAAAGGTAGATTTAATCTTGTCAATAAGCAGATAGCACGAGTTATGAAGCATGTTGAAAACAAGAGTGGTGTGAAAAGTCGATGCACATGTGAACTTGTAATTATTGTTTTTGATTGGGTTCTCAGACAAGGGTTTATTGTAACCTGAAAATAACCTTCAGATTCAAGGTAATTTCAGATTTGACGTTTTCAAACTCGAAGTCTCACGGACAATTTACTTAAGTTGACAAGCATTTGCAACTCGCCAGGGACTCTCATTTCATTTGCATATATAACAAAGATGTCTTTGTTCTTTCAATAAAACATACTGGGGCTAAGAATTATTCAAGAACATATTTATTAATGACCGCAGTCAGGGAACCAAATGTGCAAATGTTAGCCGAGTTAGATGCTTGTCAACACGAAAATCACGAAATGTCAAGAACTCGATTTGGGAAACAGTTTTTTCTTAACAGTGTCAGTACGAACCGTACAAACAGCCATCGCGTGTTTCGAGAGAGCGGTTCTTTATCTTAGTGCTCAAAACTGAAGTGAAAACTCGAAAGTATTATGGCATATTGATTACCCGATGGTCTTCTGAACAGTGGGGCGCTTTCGTGTATTGTATAGGCAAATTCATTAATCAATAATGTAGCGGTATTTATCTTTGTTATGGACCATTATTGACCAGAGAGTAAAAACATGTTGTCGACTGGCTACAGCGAATATAATTGTGAAACAACAACATGTAAAATACTTGCGGCGGATGCTTTATCATTTCAGCTTTCCTGTTCACCTTTAATATCGAGTTTATGGTGAATCAATACTGCTAATATTCTCGCTTCGCTTGTTGCGCAATCAGCTGTTTTTTTGCTTTATCTCTATATAAAACAACCTCAACTACATTTGATCAAATTGATTTTTTGGAAGAGTTTTGTTTGTTAAAATTGATTTTTAAAAGAGTTTTGTTTGCTAAACCTACCACGACTTGAATCGACTAATGGAAGAGATTGATCAGACTGTTATACTTTACAGTTTTAAAAAACATTTACCCGGCACGACATTTAAGTTGCAAATAGTGTGAAAATAGAGAGCAACTGTGAACTAGTTAAATAACAAACTCGCTAAAATTATATTGTATTCTTATAAAGTAGCAAAAGTGTAAACACTAAATAACTTTATGACGTACACGCAATCTAAATTATGTATGATAAAATTATATAAAGTTTTTAGATTCTTTGGCTGTGAGTAATGCTTTGGTTTTTCTGGAAGTCTAAAACTCTGCCCTATATGTGCATTTTGCAAACACTGATGTTGTATCTAATCTATGAGTTATTTTGTGTATTTTTATCAATAGCTTCACTTGCGCTGCAAGAGCTATTTTAGTTTGGTTACCTGTAAGATTCCGTGAATTTCCATATTTGTTGCGAAATTAAAAGAAGCACAAAAAAAAACTATTTAAAGAGGAAAGGGACATTGGAAAAAGAAAAAATATTAAACGTTTTTGAAAACAAAGTTTCGGTTTAGAATTCTAGAATCTTGTTTCTTAGGATATTGGCTGCGTGCTCCTTGTGGGTGTGTAAAATTCGTTCTAATCAAATATACATATTTAAAGGAAAAGGAAAAGGAAAAATAATGTTGCAATAATGTCAAGGTTATCCATGTGGAACCCCTCGCTCCAGTTATTGGCAAATAAACTTTTTATTTTATCAGAACGTCTAATTTTGGGGTTGAGGCTGGATGTTCTTAATTATTTTGAGGATTTCAGCCTCAAATGTTCTTAAAATATTCTTATTTTTTAGGATTCATTGGATACAGTAATTTAGTGTTTTCTTAAACGATGTTGGCTTTGTATCTCCACAGTAGCCATCAGGCAGAGTGTCGCATTAGCATTAAGCATTATTTACATTTTAACAACAAATTATCTCCACTGAATACAGTATGTAAAATAAATGTTCTCTACGTACCCCC
>JANRMR010117615.1:0-13039 GCA_025434825.1 Bergia sp. 'catenularis' | reverse complement strand
CCAGGCAGTTTGGTGTAGTACTCTTTCGGACCATGACGTACGCTCTTGGGAACATTATCAAGACACCACGACTTCTCGGATCTAAATGCAATTTTTTTAAACAAACAGATAAAAATATTGATGACTCCTCAGAACAAAGGAACATTGCATCAAAAGAACGATCAGTACAAAAGCTGAGAAGACTTGGAAATTAAATAGATTGGTGTTGGCGGTCCTGCTAGCTTGTGCGACATATTTCTAAACTGTTGGAGCAATTTTTCACCGCTTTTGCTGCAGCATCTCGGTGAAAGTCCATCACTAGTCATCTCCGCTTTGGAGAATACTCCTTAAATAACGAACCAATCAAATTGTTTGAAACGGCCGGATCACTGAGTTTGTGTATGCTAATCATGCCTATGGCAGGTTTCGGTTCATCATACCACAATAAATCAGAACCGGTCGATGTGCACCAAGATCTTCATTCTTGATTTTTCTTCAAATTTTGTTGTATAATCGAAAATAATTATTATATCGACTATCAAAGGATCGTTCAATTTATGGAGGGATTATGATACAATGCCGATATAAGACGAACCAGAGGAGGTCTCATTTACATTTAGTGTTACTTTTGTTTGTTTGTTTGTTTGTTGAGGATAGGAACGGAACACGCAGTGTTCAATTTGTTGTTAGCAAAACCGGTATAGGTGTATAGAAGCCAAATACACACTCGTGTGAAGAAATAATATGGGCCATGGGATCCCCATGGCTATCCAATTCACCTCGTCAACTTACCATGGTGAGTCCTGATGGTGCAGTGGATGGCACGCTTGACTAAAAACCAAGGAGACCTAGGTTCGAACCCCACTCAGTGCATAAAAACCAAACGTTTTCGGACGAAGGTATACAAAGACTGTGTGTGTTTTCCGATCCTATCCTCAGTTGTGTACGAAATCTTTCCAAGCCTCGAAAAATTTCATTTGTTGTTGTTTTTTGTTTTATGCTTGAAGACAAGTCAGTGCTACGTTAGTAAATCTTTGACTCCGATTAAGTTTATCCACATCTAACTTCTCCTCACAGTATAAGATGATAGTATAAAATGAGTTAGTTGGTGCTAAAAATAAACGGATTGAACTGGTCACTCCTTAGGGACCAGGTTGGCAGCCGACCAGGACTTGTAAATCAACCCGGGTTATAAAAATATTCCGTTCACATGGACCCTGGTTGCCTGCTATTTGAAGCCTATTTACCCGACCCGGGTTGGCTGACAGCTGATCCGGGTCAACCTGTTCTTTTGCTCGGTCATGAACCACCTCAGCATTGAAAGCTTTCCGTTCCTCTTTCTCCATTTCCTCAATAATCCTTCCCGGTTTTGGCACCTCAACCGGTCCAAAGTCGTCTGATAATTCATCGGCAAACTTTTCTCGTATATACGAATACAATGCCACGGCGTCTATGTTAAAGTCCACGTTCTTAAATTCTCTTCTGTTTTATATTCCTTCATAAAGTCGATAAGCTGCTCGGCTATTCGACTTGACCACCGAAATTGAGTTGGTTTGTTTTTTCCCTCGACAGCACGAGCATCTCTAGAACTTGAATGACGAAGCAAAAACAATAACGAGCGGGAAATGTTTCAAAAAATTAAAGCATTTTGCGCATGCGCAATTTAGTTGGCGTGAAGATTCCAATCCGGGCTCGAATCCACCGCCACTTTACATGGACCCGGGTAAAGTGAGCCCGTGTTTACATGGGGAAAAGCCTTTCCAATTCCAACCCTTGAGGCGGGTCAACCCGAGTATGGAAACGGGTTAGCAGCAAGAAGGGTTAAGTTGACCTGGGTCAGACAACGGGTTCATGTAAACAGTTACAGGCCTTTGACTGAAGAAGGGTTGGCCCGGGCTGGCGACCTGACTCGGGTTGGCAGCCAACCTGGATTCATGTAAACAGTCCCTTACTCTCTAAGATGAAATATAAAATCCTCCCAACTCATTAATAGGAAAAGTGTTGAGACAAGTAATGAGAGATTAGCAATTCATCCTGTAACACTTGTGGGAGTGAAAAAACGATAAAGCGAAATGTAACAGAAACGTAAGTAATGACGTAGAACTGAAATCCGCGCATGATGTAAGAGGTCACGTGTTACCTGAGGAAAGCTTGTATCACCTCTCTGCTGCATGGTGACCATCTAAATGCCCCAGTCCCCCCTGGTGTGGCGGCAGACATGATGTGTGTTCTCCCTGGACAGTCTTTACGCTTGAAATCAACATCGTGGTCCACTCCGAGCCTGTAATACAGTGGTGTATGATATTGTTGGTCAACCATTTACTCCTCATTCATAATCAATTGCCATCATTTGTCAACATTCAACATATTTGAGTTATAATAGCTGCGCATGCCGGAAACATTCCTTGTCTATGGAGTCTCTTTCCAAATAACGAGAATCGTGCGAAGAAGACGTTTGTTGAAGTTTGCAAGATTGTATTGAAGTTTTTATAGTTTCGACAAACTTTCCAAACGTACCAACAATAGCCCTTTTCACAGTTCCCGAAATGTAACCAAGCCTTTGTCTTGAACCGAGGCGAACGTTGGCCTTGAAACTGGTTACCATAATAATAACACTGATTTCTATGTCAAAGGTACAAAGATTTTTTATCAATGTCAAGTCAACCTTAGCCTCGATACCCGAAAGAGGCTTGGTTACTTTTCAGGAATTCTCAGTATGTATGTTTGTTTGATTCTGTCAATCACTATATCTGAAAACTGGCCGGTTAGTATGTCAGTCGTTCGGCTTGTCTTTCGGTTGCTCTGTCGGGTTTGTTTTGTTTTACTCCTGTCAAGCTGGCGATCTGTCCGTATATTCTGTCCACTCTCTTTGCTGCTGGCTCGGTTTCAAATTAAAGTATCTGACTTACACATGAGCAGTTTCATGAGCGATGATGAAGGATGCACCGAGCCCAAGGTCGTCGTTAATATTACAGCCGAATGGAAGGTCTTTTACACATATGGAATTAGAAATAGCCAGGCCTAAAAACCGAACATGAAATGATATCGTTAGAAGGGTTATAAACATGCACGGATGGTTGCTGTCTATTGTATAGAGGTGCCAGATATGTTTCTAGAGGTGTTTTTGACACCGGTATACAGGTAATAATAATTATCATAATAATAATAATCATGATGATAATAAGAATAAGAATAAGAATATCTAATGAGGGAACCTAATAAGCGGTTTTCAGTAGAGCGTACAAATAAATACAATAAATGGATATAAAACAACTATGAAATAAAAATATAAAGTTAAAAATAAAAATATAAAAATAAGATTTCAAAGTGCCAAAACAATTTCTTAAAACTCCTATTTTTAACTGACCTAAGACCATCTCTGACATTTTTAAGAACTTTCAAACTTTCAAAATTAAGGCGAGTATGACGTCATAAATAACTTCACAAGATAGCGGCCATGATTTCAAGATGGCGGGCATGTGACGTCACATTATCTCGTAACTATATCTAACTTTTCACCAAAAGATACATCATTGAATACTCAATTAGACGGCCAGTTTGGACTTTGCTAGTGTTTTTATTTTGGTTGAGGCCAAAAAAACCAAGGTCAGGTAGGGTTACGCTTAAATATTAGGCTTATAGGTTTTAATGGAGCTGAAAGAAACATATAACAATGGCTGAGCTCTTGAGTCATTGAATAGTCAGTGGTGCTGCCATACCTCCTCCGGAACCTCTGTAAACAAAGCAACATAAAATTTGTCAGCCACTTAAATCAGATAACACTCTTGTATACTTTACTGATTTATTGACTGAAAGTTTGAATTACATTAATAGTGTTTGTTTCAGTATATCAAACAATCAAAGAATTAATCCTTTTATTTGCCATAAATCATTTTCTCTGCATACATTTTTTCTTCGTGCCATAGTTATTTTTATGAAGCAGGAAACCTTGATCAATAAACGCTTCTGGCTTTTCGTGAAGTTTACGTTTTTTAGTTTTCTTACACTAAATTTTCTAATTTGACTGCGGTTGTACTCAAATATGAGCCATTACGGCTTTTATTGATAGATGAACGTTGATTATTGTAAATTTTGCAGGTAGGTAGTATTCTCTTAACCTTTTCATCATAAAATAACATAGTATGGAACAATATAGTAAAACATAGTATAGAATAACAAAGCACAGCACGGCATAACATAACATAGCATAAAATAGAACAATAGAACAGAATAGAACATCACAAAAAGAAAACAAAAGGAAACGAAACAGAAAAAAAAGATTGTTATTAAGCATTAAAAATCATTTAAATATAATTATTATTAATTATTATTATTAAAATATTATTATCATTATTATTATTATTAACTAAACTTTGCTGACCAGGCATAGTGTGGGCTCTGACATAAAGATTAAACCATGGTATATTACCTTGTGAAGAGGGCAACTACATCAGGGTGTTCAGGTTGGTTATTGTTGTGTGGAAGGTTGGCTAGTGCCCAGGCTTTTACGGCCTGTAGTCGTGTGCCTTTCGTGGCTTTGATTGGGTAGCCCAGCTAAACCAGAGAGAGGAACAGATCATAAACTTTTAAAAAACCTTTCATATTAACTTACTAGCACTATGTTTGAACTCATCATTCTATCTTCAGGTGTGCGCGAGGAGCATAGTTAGTAAGATTTCTGACTGCCAACCAGGAGATCCCGGGTTCAACCCCCGGCCTGGTTGAGGATTGAACTTTGTATGACCTTCTTTCGCCACACCGTCCGTGGACAGGGACGTTAAGCCGTTGATCTAGTCTCATGAAAGGCTATCTCAGGGCACTTAAAAAAACCGATACACTTCTCGAAAAGAGTAGGGTAATCCCAGTGTTGTGGTGAGGGCCACATATAATATTATTACGTTTTAGGAATCACATTTGCTTTGTCCATATCAGTTCTATGATTTAAGGTTACTGAAAATTGCTTTTACAATGTTTACGTAAAGATCATAAAGGCAAGTAAAATGAAAACTCTTCAGAACATTTTGCAATTATTTTTAAAAATATACTGAAATTCAAGTGGCAGTGACATAAACTTGGTATATGAGGACTTCATTTCAGAATAAAAATGAAAATAACCTTTAAACATTGTATTAACACTATAGCTACCGGAAATGGAAAAATAAAGAACTTCCTAAGTCTATGTGACACAAATCAATATTACTTGATATGTCAAGATACCAAAATAATTATTCTCCAATGCTCTAAAACCGAGAACCTGGAACGTTCAGATCTAGGGCAGCATAAACATCAGTGAAGACTATAAATGACTTTATACTAGCCTACAAAGCAGGCGCTCCAGTTTGTCTTTTTATCGAGCCGGGCTGCGAACGTGACTTGACCGCGCTAGTTGTAGTTAGGAGAGAATGGGACGAGGAGGAGAATGAGCGGGCTTCGCGCTGAGAGGACTTTTTCCCTGCGCACAAAAAGGCCAAAATAGCGCCTGCTATGCAGGCTAACTTTATACGAGTGCTCTACTTCAATACTTATTTCCGATCTCCAACCCAAGAATCTTAATTTACTACAACAATAACCAATAGTATTACGCATCAGTTTGAAAGTGAGTTCCACTTCTATACTTATTTCCGATATCCAACCCAATAACCTAATTTATCAAAATTTATAATTCAACAATAATTTTCATAGTAAAAACGCGCGATGCTATTGGTCAGAATCGATCACGTGATGCACACTGGCAGGGTCAATATTTTTCTATACAACAGGGCCAATATCTGCAACCACTTGAAAGCATTGTTTTGTTTTTGGTTGTTTTTGCTGTATAATGGCCGGAAATTCAGTTTCTAGGTTCGGAAATGCGACAAAAGAAAAGAAGATGGAGCTAGTTAATAATTAGCCTTACGCGGGCTTTTGGGGGGTTCCTGGTCACGGAGGGAAAGAGGGGACGGGGGGGGGGGAGCAGAAAGTGCCCGCTGCCCGTAGCTCGGAACTCTTAAAGTAAACAAAACGAAATTTGGAGGGCATACACAACTTCTAAATCTAAGCAAATTGAGTTATCTTTGGTGGACGTATGACGTCACAGTGACGTCATACAGCTGCCAACTTGGATTTGACAAAATGATTCGCGCAATTTTTAAAATGTCACTAATCACACAAAAAACCCAAAGGATACCAAAAAATGTTTTTTCGCGCTCAGTTAGTGAAAACTTGCATAAACACATTAAAAAAAACAATTTTTTTTGGAAAAAGACAAAATTAAACAATTTCAGACAAACATGGCTTCGAAAACGTTGTTGCCATGGAAACACAGTCCCCCTACATTAAAAACAAATTGCTTGCAATGTGTTTTCTGATAAATTTTAGGAAAAGTCATAAAATTTGGTGGGTATTGCTTAAATACTGAAGAAGTTATGTGCGGTTAAAATCAGCACGGGCACGTTTTGCCCTCCTGTCCTCTCCGTGTAAAATAGGGCTAAATACAAAAAGCGTATTTATTCACTAAGTATTATGCATCAGTGTACTGCATTATAATGTATTATCAAACTTAGCTTTCCTATTATTTGTAAATTTTACATTAATAATTTTGGATAATTCATGAACCATAAAATTATATATTGAATTTGTTCCAAGATCTCATAGGACAAGTGAAATCTTACCCCTTCCTTCTTCAGAACAACCTTCACAATAACTACGTTTATCTTCTTTTCTCCGATGCTCGTATCGCGGAAAATTCCATTCACCTGCAAAGAGGGCCAATTTTTATTTCAGAATACCACCTAGAAACTTTTGTTTATTCACAAGGGGGGAACCCCGCAAAAATGACGGGTGGAGGGTCCGGAACTGAGGTGAAAGGAATCAAGTTTTGCCCTTAATTAAGTATGTTTTGGGGGTGTCATTTCTTGCAGCTTAGGAAATATTATTGGTATTTACAAGGAAAACAGAAGCATTTTTTAGTTTATGAAAAATAGTCTTCAAAAGTGTTTCAAATCTTAAAAATTATATTAAGAACCCAAGTATTTCTTAAAAACAGTAGGATAGTGCTATCAGTGTGTGGTTTGGTACCAGAACTCTTGTTGATAACAGCACCTTTACTAAAATGGCCACCCTGTCTTAAAATGTTCTCGGCTGCATCGGTTGGAATATCGAAGGTTTTCCAAAATTTCCAATGCTTGTAAAAACTTGAGGTACGTTGGTTTAGGACTATTCCAGAATATAATCACAGTCCTTTCTAAATACCCTCTCGAACAATAAACAATAAAGTGATCATCCCAATTAAGAAATAGGATAAATGTAAAACCTACAGCTTGTTTTGTATATTTTGTACAAAGCATGCTTCTCGATTAAAGAGTTCAACTTTTCATTCCACGTATTTTTACACGGGAACACGGCCAATGGAGCACACCATTGGCTACTACTCGAAATGGCGCAGTTAGAATTGCAAAGTTTATGAGGATTCTTGTCTGGCGGCTGTACATTTGACCACAATGCATTGTGAACCTAACTCAGCGAATAGGAGCACATGCAAGACCATTTTTTAGGAAACTTTCCATGCACCAACAACTTTATGTATGCTAAGTTTGAAGTTTTTAAATCCTTTCTGGGCGTTTTTTATGAGTGTTTTCAAGTTTTTTTTGTGTACCAGGAGTTATGAGCTACAGGTAAATGTACCACTCTCGTCTCTTTTGGTACTGTCAATTACACACAATGTTTGTATCAAAAATAGGTTTTATCGTGCTTCGTACACACGTTGTACATTCTAAGCTGTTTTTAAGAGGTATGTCTCATCTAGTACACTATTCAAGAAGACTGCGCTCGTTTGTCCAAATTTATACTTTCTAATACAGCAACTTCCATTTTTTTTCGTCAGTTTTGACAACCCACAATTCTGTTCGGTCTGAGTAGGTACCAGAACGCACCAGGACAATCTTCCTCAAATTGAGCTGGCTTTAACTGCTACCTCGAAGCTCGTGCTGGTAAGAAATAGGTCTTTTACCAGGCTCCCTTAATACGATAAAACTACGGTCAAAATACAAACACGAAAGTTGTGGAACACAGGACCATACACACCAAACAGTTCGCGGGATACGATAAAAGAAAATACGGAAGAAAAGTTGTGGCACAAAGGACGACAATCGAGCAGGTAGTTTTGACGGGCGAAGCATTTAAGGTTGTTCGTATCAGATTTCCATTTACGATGTCACTGTGTTTGACAAGTAATTTTTTCACATATTCTGAAGGTTAACAAACTATTGTTCTTCAAATATGGTAGATTATTCTTCAACATAATATTTGTAGTCCAACTCTATTTTATGGCTCATGATATTTATATTTTAATATTATTATAATACTTACAATGTGGGCGTTTAGCAGCATGTGATTGGCCATGTCATTTACATGATGACTTATTGCGTAATTATCAGCAACCAAAGCCATCTCAAGAGTCTTGTGCCCTCCCGACCTCTTATGGAGCTTGTGAGACGCTTTTTCTGGGCTTCGTCTCTTTCTCCTTTTCCCTGCTAATAAAATTATACAGATTTACTAATTGAGCATCGTAAAATCCCGCTTGTGAACCGTGGTCAAGGGGTTTTTGGGGGGCTTATTAACGGAGGGACTTATACCCGAATGGCTTATAATGGGTGTAAAAAGCGTCTGACTTTTATTTCAGCAACATTATAGTTGTCTGTCACAGTTTTAATTTTAATTTGGCTTAGCTGTTGTCGCTCAAAACTATCGTAGAGATTTAGGAAGTAGGTATCAGGGGATTTAACAGCCCAAACGGGATCACTGTGTGATAAGGTCAGGGTTACACCCAATACAGTCTGGTGACGACATATCGACCAACTGAGAGAAACGCTATAAAGGCAGATCTTGACAAGCAGCGGTCAAGAACCTCACTGAGCCCGAGATCTCCACCTGCAGCAGTAGTGGGGGATGGCGATCTTTTGCCAAATATCACAAATCACATTGGAGCTTCAACCAATGATGTGAACTTTAGTTCCCCAGTTGAACAAGAGGTCTAAAGTCAAAACTAGTTCTCCTGTGTCAGCAAGCCCAAGGTGCAACCCCATAACACAACAGAAACCACCAGACAAGCAGATTATAAACTTTTACTATTGAGGGGAGGAATGCTGTGTTATGCACGTGACTGGTCCGCGATATATACCATGTGCTTGACTGACCGCCGTTTTAGAATTTAAGTGCTTGACATTGCGAAGGCACTGCACTTTGGAAGTGTAATTAAAAAGAACGGAGGAGTTGACAAGGATAATCCAAGCTAGAATTGGAAAAGAAAGAAGAGTATTTCTGACTCTAAAGCAAATCTGGAAACCGAAAGCGACTTCGCACAAAACCAGATCCGTATCTTTAACACCGTTGTAATGTCTGTGCTTTTCTATGGAGCAAAACATGGCGAAAAACAAAGACAACAACACAGCCTTCAGACTTTCATCAATAAATGCTTTAGAACTATTCTTATGATACACTGGCCAGAGAAAGTCAAAAACCTATGGAAAAAAACTGAACCGGAGAAAGTGGAAGTCCAGATTATGCAAACAAGTGGCGTTGGATTGGCTATGTACTCAGAAAGCCATCAACAAATGTCACCAAACAGTCGCGTCAGTAGAAACCCCAGGTTAAGTGAAGCAAAAGAAGACCAAAAATCACCTGGAGTAGATCTACAGGAAAGGATCTCCAAAATGCGAGCAAGACGTGGAAGGAGTTTGAAAGAATGACAGGAAAAGGCAGCGGTGGAGCACTCTTGCGTGTGTGATCTGAATTCGCCACAGGGAGCTAAGAATCTAACATTAATGAAGGAGGCATTGCAACCTTATGGTACTGTTTGAGAAGGAAGAGCAGTTAAAGTTAAAGACCAAGAATCACCTGGAGTAGATCTACAGGAAAGGAACTTCAAATTGCGGGCAAGACGTGTAAGGAGCTTGAGAGAATAGCAGGAAACAGGCATCGGTATATGACTCTTCTGTGTATGATCTATGTGCCACAGGGCGCTAAGAGTCTTACATTAATGAAGAAGGCATTACAACTATATGGTACAAGAATAAGGTTTGTGGCTAGGCCACTCAACGTAAGTTAAGTTAGCCCATCTTGCCACTGTAAACTGTCCTTCTTGTTCAAAACATTTTTTTCAAATTGATTATTCTTTTTGCGAAAGCGCAAACACTCTTAAAAGACTGGAGTGAGGATCTCGGTTGGGCTTTAAAAATGAAACTTTTACCTTTACCTTCACTGTCAAATGACCGTCGATACACGAGGTGGGGCTGGGCACCACTATCCGAACCGTAATGCTTTGCGAGATGCGAAGGAAGAGGATGCATGAAAAACGACTCGTCTACACACTGAATAAGACCAGCCTGTGGAAATAGAAACAAAGCAAAGCATTGGAACAAATAGTTCTTTTAAAATATTAATGGAATTCTTTCTTTTTTTGTTTTATGTTTTTATGGTGCTTGCAACACTAGATTCGCAGCAACTAAGAGTATGTCGTTAATATTTTTGTAATGATTGCAAGAGATTATGCCATTTTGGACTTAAATGTTGTCTTGAAAGGTCACAGATTGTTCCCAAAACAACAGAGAATTTTCTCAAATTTGTCCCCAGGGTTTTCTTGGTGCATACTTAATGTCGAGAAAACCCTGGGAACGAGACTGGTCACCATACTGAATGGCGAGAAAACCCTAAGAACAAGAATGATCACCTCACTGAATGACGAGAAAACCCTGGGAACGAGACTGATCACCATACTGAATGGCGAGAAAACCCTAAGAACAAGAATGATCACCTCACTGAATGACGAGAAAACCCTGGGAACGAGACTGATCACCATACTGAATGGCGAGAAGGCCTTGGGAAAGAGGCTGACGATACTTTTCTCAGCAGCACGAAGATTAGCGTGATCCATACAAACATAAAAAAACGTAGCTTAAATTCCAACAGAAAAAGTTAGTTTTTTGTAGCAACGTACGGCCAAAGCAATCACAAGAGTTTCGTTAGTTGTCTAAATGCATAGTTGACCTGTAAAGTAGTTGCATTGAGCTGAATGAAAATGAAAAACATGAAGTACATACCAGGCCACCACGGTTGCTTACAGCCACAAGTGAGTCCGGGTCTGATGTCACGTGACCATGGTAGTATGCGTTCTTTGGAGGGTTGTTATATGATATTGAGCCGTTACCATGATGAGACTCCACCAGCAGGTTCGGGCAAAGAAATCCTTTGTTCTGGGTCAAGTTAAGGTGGAGCGATACCCCGAACGCTTTGACGTTGTAATACCAGATGTTCGGCGTATTGTCTGCACTGCGTTTCTTTCTGGCGTGTTGGTGCAACTTGTAACTTAGGAACCTGCCCTTCTCATCGGCTTGAAACGGTTCTGTGATATGGTAGTCTGGAACTAGAAAATGCACGGCCCAGTAGACGTAACGACTCATTTTCAAAGACATTTAAAGCGTGTCCGAAGATAAATAAAAGTTTGACAAGTTGAGTAAATAATGAATATGCTAAGAACTCTTAAATATCATGGCTGTAATTTTTAATTTTATGTGTTCTTAATTTTTATCCAGTTTTTAATCTTTCAGCCTTCTAACGTACAGTTATGTTTTTATTATAGTATCAGACTGTAGCAGTGTTGTATTTTTATTCTTTTAGAAGTAAGAAGGGCTTCTGTTGATATCTCTTTTAACTATAAGCTGAAAAGGTTACTCACTAAAACGCTGCGCTCGCATTTTGTTTAGTGAATCTTTAATGTCAACTCAGCTTTTACGAAAAGAGTCTGACCAGATGATATCGCTACTTTTTGTTTTTGCTTACCATCAAATTGAGATGAAACTCCGAAGTACTTTCCTAGTTCTCTTTTAGTCATTCGTTGGTGGAGTGTGGGTCTCTGCACAAAAGAGAAACGAAATATTTATCATATTTCACTTGATGACTCCACATGTACCAAGATGAATTTAGTTAACCTGCTTAGTCCTTTAGCCGTTTAGGATTAAACAAAAGCTAAAAATTGTATACCGCAAAATTAAATAAAGTGTTCCATAACAAAGGTGCATTGTGCAGTCATGCATTGTACAGTTGCACATTGTTCAATCGCACATTGTGCAGTCGTGCTTTTTTGTGCAGTCGTGCATTGTGCAATCATGCAATGTGTGGTCATGAACACCCATCTGTTTAGATGAGTTAAATACTATACGGTTCACTAGAAGACTCTGTTTGATGTCAAAACTGTTTGTTCCATTCCATTCTTTCAATCTTTCTTCGGTTTTGACAACCCAGAGTTAGCCATTGTCAGTTTCAATGTTGTTGCTGTTACCATTTCGCCATGTTGGTGTGATGTTTTTGTTGCTATCATCGTCAATATCATTTTCATTGTCATTGTTGTTATTGTTATCACTAATGTTGTTGTCAAAGTCATTGATGTTTTTGTCGGCATTGCTGTTGTCGCTGGTTTTGTCATTGCATTTGTCTTTGACATGTTATTGCTGTCATTGTCTTTGTTGTCGTCATTGTCACTGTAATTGTCGTTGCCACTGTCATCGTTGTTGTCGTCATTGTTGTAATTTTTGTTGTCATTGTCGTTCTTGTTGTCATTCATTGTCATTGTTTTTGCCATCGTAATCGTTGTTTTCATTGTTGTTGTTGTCACTGCCGTTATTATTGTCGTTGTTGGTGTTGTTATCGTTATTTTCACTATCGTTGTTATTGGGGTTTTGTTGTCGCTAGACTCAAGTGACAGACTCAGAAGTGTGCGATTACTAGGGTTGGGACGAACCTTCGTTGAACGTTACCTTCGAAGGTTTTTGTCAACCTTCGGTCAGCAGTTTTAAATTTATACAAAACAACGGCATATTTCGACAAAAATGCCCTAATTCCTGAGAACCTTGACTTTAAACCTGTCAGTTTTAAGTTATCAAAAGAAAAGGCTGAAAAAAGCTGCGGTTTCAGACTGTGCTGCTTAGTGTAGGGTGAATACGTTGGGTGGTCGTGCAGCGGCATTTAGTAATCGTTTTTCATATGTTGGAGCCTGAGATCAAGAGTGTTTTATTAACCCTATTCAGAT
>JANRMR010117393.1:0-10180 GCA_025434825.1 Bergia sp. 'catenularis' | reverse complement strand
CCAAGCAACGCAATGCAATGCAAATCAAATCAATGCAATACAATACAGTAGAATACAGTACAGTACAATACAATACAGTACAGTACAACACAATACAATACAATACAATACAATACAATACAATACAATACAATACAATACAATACAATATAACGTAATGTAATGCATTGCAAATAAATAATATATATAGCCTGTGTTGACAACCGAATTGCGCTATTCACAACCAAATTCTTGTTGTTTTCACCAGGTCACTGTAGATCGGTGGTATGCCAGCTGAACGGCTGGTCCGTCTGGTCAGGTTTTGTAGGTGAAGGAGAATGTGGGACCCAAACACGAACCAGGTCCTATTCCTCGTCATCGACATCTGTCCATCGAGTTAATAACTGCCTTGACGTCCAGACTACATGTCCAGAGGCTATCGTGGACGTGAGGAAACAATGTATGGCATCTGAATCGTTTAACTATCAATTTTATTGTTACTTTTATTGCCATTCTCACCGCCTATTTCATTTTCATTGCCATATGCTTAACAATTATTCGCCGAAGGCAAAATTAATGTCGGAGAATATTTACCGAGAAGACAACATTCATTGAGCCAGAGGAACTCATTAATTTACCCACTCATGCGCAAAGGCGCAACGATATCTGTTGCAATTTTAAGAAACTTCTTAACCCGAACCACAGACGACACAACATCCTACCTCAGAGACACACCAACAATCTGAGAAACTTTAGTATTTCCTGCCGTTTACTGCCTTTTTAAGAATAGTCTTATCCAAAGCTGCTAGTCCCTTTTAATAACTCATAGTTTTAGATAACGTGCAGTTTTGGATTTTAACCTTTATCAACTTTATTTTTAGATATTGTAAATTAATACAAAACCGAGTAGTTCAACTTTCTGGCCGTAAGTCCAGCAATTTTATTGTTACTTAGTAAAATATAAAAAATAAAAAATATAGATATACCTTGTGTTTCACCTGTGTCTCTTCTCACATGTGTCCATAATAACATTTTACCAGTTAAAGAAGATTTATATATTTTATTTTGCGTTCTTTCTCATGTGAAAACGAGCAGGCACTTGTCGTAAGGCCGAGTGCGTGGAGGAAGCCTGGACCGAGTGGAGTGGAAATGGTGCAGATGGGACGTGTTACGAAGAGACTCGAAAGAAGCCATACAAGATGGAGTTCATTCCAGAGGTCCTGCAGACGGACAAGTGTCCTGAACTGCCAAAATCCTGCCCTACTGCTAAAGTCGAGAAACGGATGAAATGTAAGTTTCAACTGAACAACTGATTGGCTTATATCATCAGGATCCTTGCCCAAAAACTGGATAATTGTGGATGTTCAATGTTACATAAAAATCCTTGTAAAACCAGGAAAGATTGGAAAACCAGTATTAGCTTATGAAAGTTATGGAAAACTGAATATTTAGGTATACGAGCAAAAGTGATAACAAAACCTCACAACCATCAACACCTATTAATTTTCAGCTGTTATCCAGATTAATAGGTAATAGATTTTCTGAAATAATGTCATGGAAAGTCAAGAAATTTATAAATTCTTTTAAGAGTTAAACTACAGACATATCGAGGATAACTACATGGTAACGCGTACATACGATTTTATTCTTTTTTCAACAGGAGAAGATAAAATTCGCATATTTGCGTAGGCACAGCTATGTGTTGTTCTGTGTCTTTTAAAAATCTGATTTGGTGTATTATACGGTTAGATATTGTCGAAACACTTTCCTTCTGAACACTTCCGAAGATTTTTCAAAGATTTAGAAACATTTCCGAAGGTTTTTCAAAGATTTTGAAGATTTACATTTCTTCAAGAATTTTTCCTTCACATGTGGATATATGATATCATTTCGCTGCTTTCAGTGAAGATATGACATTTTGGAACAGAAAACACTGAATTTATATAAATATAGATCGATTCAATTTCAGTTAGCAATTAATTTGTTTGTAAATAAAGAGACAGTACATGCATCAGCACAATTTTGTCTTTTTGGTTGGTCTAAACGTAGTTTTTGTCCCAATCAGGCAGCTGTCCATACGCTGAATGCAAACTGGAAAACTGGTCCGAGTGGGAGCCCACACAACTTGAACACGGTAAATGTAACCAGCGGCAGTTCCGCAAGAAAGTGTACACACACAAAACGGTCTACCAGCATCACTTGAAAGAGTGCCCTTCCTTGCCTCAGAAATGTCTAGCTGATATTGTGGAGTCCAAAGAAAGTTGTAAGTACTTTTATATTTCTTTCAACCCTGGAAGGAATACAGCGAAAACCCGGATATATAAGAACCTTAATCAGTTTCCAAATCAACCTGTGATTGGTATTATACCCAAATTTCAATTTCAATTTCTCGGTCGTCTAGGAATATTTTTGAAACCTGTTGGCGTTCTTGGGCCATTTTCGAGAAACCGGGCCCTGATAGACACTCGTCCACTCTTCGAAGAAACACGGGCTGTATGTGATACATGATGCCTTTATCAATAGAAACTAGAGTCAACCTAATCGTCTTTATCCAGTTTTTATTATTATTATTATTATTATTGTTATATTATTGTATTGTCATATTATGTTATGTTATATTATATTATAGTATTACTATTATCGTTTTATTAGTGGTTAATGAAGTTGAATCGTATCTTATCACAGGCGTGTGCAGCTATAGAGACTCGTGTGACCTCGGAGAGTGGAGCGATTGGAGCAGTCCGGTAACAGAGGAAGGGTGCAGACCTCAGACCAGGCATAAAAGTTACAAATCACCCCTGAAACACGTTGAAAGGGACAACTGTGATGGACTACTAACAGAGTGTGTAGTTGAACCAGTGGAACCCAAAACAATGTGTAAGGCAATATAAACGTACGTCAAACGTAGATGCAAGTCAGTGCAAGTTTTGACCTTCGTTTAACTGGCTTCCACTTCGTTTGGCCACCGATGGAGAACTTGCATGGACTTGCGTTCAAATTTCAGCTTGCTCAATGTCAGTGTAATTTGACTTTCAAACTTGCATTCAAATTTGAGCACGCTCAAAGTCGATACAAGTCAATCCAAAATACTTATATTACAGGATAAAGGCACATATTTCAACCATTGTTTGTTGAAAGCCTCATAAAACAACTGTTTTGTGGTCTAACCGTCCTTAAGTTGTAGAGCACTCAAGATACAAGAGAAACGTTAACGTTCGGTTTTTTTTCTTGCTCCTCTCTTAATGGTCGTGCTCTACCACTTCCGGAGTGATTATTTATATCATAATCTATAGCCGGGTACCTGCAGCCGTCTTGGAAAGTTTTAGATAAAGTTTATTAAATCTGCACAATCTTTGGGTTAGGATACAACAATTGTTAGCCTTAATATATACATTCTTTTGATATACCTTGAAAAGGTTTCTAGCTTTCTTTAATAGAGTTTAATTTAACTGGGGACGGTTCACATGATACGATAGGATCCTCTACCCCCCCGCAAGAAAAAAGGAAGATACACAAAACATCCAGCTTTTGACAAAATCAATAGATATTTTGTTTAAAATGTGTTTATCGATTCCTCTCAGTAAAATTATTCCAGATTTCTCTCGCTTAAACCCTGGGTCTGCTCCAGAAAGTCAACCGAGCTATGGGATACTGGGCGAATTCTGCAACTATTATGCATCCAATATGTTTTTACAAATCTCACAGGCAAATGCAAGCACTTGGAGTGCCAAGAGGAAGACTGGTCGCATTGGGTTGGGCCAACTTTACTGACAGATAATTGCGTGGTTCAGTCGCGCTATAAGAAGCACTCTGCGGCCGTCAAATACACAAATAGGGAGAACGACTGCAACGGTTTGGTTACGTCATGTCCGGCGGACAAGAAAGAAGAACGGAAGATGTGTAAGTAACTGACAACACGGGGGGAGGGGAGGGTGTAGAATGTGCACAGCTGTTCCCTGCTTGCCAGAGACTGCTAACAACAGTGTAACAGACTTAGCGCTACGCTACCTGTCAAAAAAGACTAAAGTCTCGAGTTTCTATTTAAGTGTAAATAAAGTTGTTGTTGTCACCGTACTAGAACTTTTTACGGAGGAAATACTATCAACGAAAGGACACGTTCGTTGTTTTTACGAGGTGAATGAAATATCTTAGCCTCTCGCAGAGAAGGAGAATAATAGTCTATAAAAAAATAGAACACTGCTGCTCCTGAAGCAAAGACAAATGAAGATTCACCTTTTGAGTTTAATCAACTAGCTTCAAACTAAGGATGTATTTTATGAGGCAAAGTCATTCTTCTAAGCGCTCTTTCTCGACTTTCCGCATGCTCAAAGGTTATATATAAACTCAGATAACAATTTCGAATGGTTTGTTTTAGATGGCAATCAAGTTGGATTGTAGTAAGTGTTTTCTCCTCATTTGGATCATCTTGATTTACATTCCGAGCCGGAACAAATAGTAATAAATTGGTTTAATATGCATCACCGGACCTTGCTATAAGTGACCGATCAAAGGTCTTTTTGGTGGATAAATTACGAATCTTTGTTGTTTTTGCCGTGAAACACCCTCTTTAAAAAAAGAAGAATAAACAGCGGAACAGGAAATGAAATAACACCCCCTTATACCGCCGTAGACACAATTCACCGTCTCAGGTATAAAAACCTTTTAATACTATATATAGATGTTGTTCTTTACTGGCAGGTAAATGTGCAACGCTGAAGTGCTCGACAGGAGAATGGGGTGAGTGGCAAGGTGATCTGCATTTGGACGGTTGTGCAATGCAGACACGTATAAAGCCTGTGACGTCAGAGCGCGACACGATCATGCAAGAAAACAATTGTAAGGGGGTGCAGTTGTCGTGCCCAGACCCCCCATCGGAGACAAGAAAGCAATGTAAGTTGTGCACCAGTGAGTTAAAAGGGTTCTTTTACGACTTTGCGCATGCTCAGGGAATTTATGACAAAAAACCTGTTTCAAGATAAAATATCTTTAAACAGTTACTGTTCAGATAGCAATCTAAGTTTTTCAAGAGGAAAATGCTACGGATGGTCTGTTTTAGGCGGTGATTAAGTTGGATTGTAGTTATCACTTCTTATGTTCCAGGCTGGAACACAATATAGTAAATTGTTTTTAAAAATGCATAAAGCCTTGGCAGAAGTGATCGATTACTGTCTTTTTAGTGGATTAAGATGTTTAACTCTGAAATCCATTGGATAAAGAACGTAAAAATTCAACTTCTGGAAAAGAGAAACCCATTAATTTAGCCATGAAAGAGTCTCTTTAATGTAATCGTATGTTTCGAAGAGCAATTTCAAAGTTGAACACGAATTAAGTTTTCACTGCAAATATACTTTATTGATAATAAAAAAACCCCCCAAATTAACAACAAATCAAAAATGTAAACCAAAGGAAACCACGACAGAAAGATTTAATTTTCTCTCAAGAGACTTCCAGAAAGTTTACAGTATTTACTAGTTAGACAAAGAGATTGTCCTCAAAACTTTACAGTTATGTACGTTATCCTCAAAACTTCGAATTCGCTTCTCGGGACGTCATTTGTCCATTTTTCAGACCATCTCTTTACAACTGCGAGCAGAATATCACCTGATAGACCAAATACAGAAGATTTATTTACTAAATATTTGAATCTTTAAAAGGTAACTGTTCATACCGCGAAGACTGCACACTCAAGAACTGGGGAGACTGGAGCGGGCAGATACCGGAAGTTGGCTGTGGTGTTCAAGTGCGCAAGCGTGATTATAACAACTCACTTATCTATGTGCAAAAAGATAGCTGTGATGGGCTGAATTCATGTCCTAAGATTAAAGACGAGGTCCGCACAAAATGTAAGTATCATCTCATGTAAAAGCTACATGGTTCAGATATTTTTTGAAATCTTTGGATTATAAAATGTTTCTACATTTGAATTAAAGCACCACGCGACTAAACTAACTTGCGAAAAATTTCTAAACTCCTGGATAAGTCCGTCTGCGAGCAAGGGTACAAAAGCTTCTTCCAGATACAGCTGCGTGGATGGTTCAGTTCAGTTAGTTATCATCTTCTTTCCTGGTGGTAAATACGAGCCTTTAGCAACAGATATTTGTCGCTGCTAGAGGCCCCTAATAAGGCTACCGGCCGACGCCATTCTGGGCGGCTCTTGGCTACCTTCTGGGCCTCGTTCCCATGTCCTGCCTAATTCGTTTAATTCAGCCTGAACGGTCCTACGCCAGGTTGTCTTTGGCCATCCAGGCTTTCGTTTTCTCGAGGGAGTCCATTGAAGTGCTGTCTTTTGGTATTCTTCCTTGCTCCATTCTGAGCACGTTTTCGAGCCATTTTAGGCGGCATTGCCTTATCTCTAACACCACATTTCTTGTAGAGATCTTCGTTGTACACTTTCTGGCGCCAGAAAATGCGGCATAGTGACTGGGTTATATGTACTCAAATCTGATTGGTTTGGCATTCCTTCATTCCAACGCAGTACACCGTTGGTTTAAATCCTGCTCAAAACACACGACACGACACGACACGACACGACATGGCACTTAGTGCACTGCACGACACGACACGGCACGGCACTGCACGACACGACACGACATTGTACAATTTTATTCGATGTTCTACATTACAATACAGTACAATACAATACAATACATAAAATTTTAGACGGGTTCTGTTCTAAAGTTTATTGTTTCATAAAATAGATTTAATGTGATTTTTCATGTGACATATTCTAATGTCATAGCTTTGGGGATTGGGAGAACACTCGATACGCTGGGACTCTATTACATGCCGTGGTTTCCCTAAAACCTACTCCGATTTTTACGATTCTATATTTCTTAAATACTGCACTGTGATACAATATAATTCATAGCTATGCAATGCAATATATTACCATGTGATTTAAACGAGTTAAATTTTTATTTTAAATTTAGATTCTAAAATGACTACCTCTTAATCTATACTCATATCCTATTGAAGGTAACTGTAACGAGGTGCAATGCCGTTGGTCAAAATGGGTCAGGGAGAGCTTTGATGCAGAAACCAATTGTGTGACCGAAGCGCGAGTGAAAAACATTTCAAATGGGTTTGTAACGGTTCAACAGGAAGACAACTGCAACTCGGTGAAAACTTCCTGCCAGGCTAACGCCACTATCGAGAGGAAAAAGGATTGTAAGTGAGGTCTAATATTTTAGTGAGTGTGTGGTTGTGGAGGCGAGGGTAACTTAATGGTTGAATGTGCGTGCAGGCAAACACGTTAAGAAATGTCGCTGGCCATAACCAGTTTCCACACCTGATCGTGGGTAGTGTGATAGAAGGAGCCTGGGGTTGACAGTAGTTTCCTTCTTGTGTATTTTATTCCTAATAGACCTTCTTTGATTGGGTTTTTGTTAACTCAGATTGTGTGACAACACTCTCTGAAAATTATTGTATTGTATTTTAATCATCTATACCTATGCCGTATTGTTAGAATAATAACGAAACAGTTTTCAAGGGAATTTTCAAATGATCCAAAATGGGACAGCAAAACGCCAATCGAAAACAATTAAAAGGCTTCATAAAGGTGACACGATCGTATTAAAACTTGTAACGAGAAGAACCTTAGGGAAATTTTTTCGAATGCACATCCACACTTGTGTAGCGTGAAGTGGAAACAATAACAAATGTTGGAATTCTAGGTGCTCAATCAAACCTCAAGTATTCTTAAAAACTAATGATCGTTTGTGATTTATTCATAGGTCAATCGGGAGGAGGAGGTCATGTGATCATTACAGAAAAGCCCGCTCCAACCTTTCCACCCACTCCGGTGCCTACTACAGGGTGTAAGTAGTGTTACGATACATGAATATTATTCATACTTGTAATAATAATAATAATAATAATAGTAATAATAATAATAATAATAATAATAGTAATAATAATAATAATAATAATAATAGTAATAATAATAATAATAGTAGTAATAATAATAATAATAATAATAGTAATAATAATAATAATAATAATAATAATAGTAATAATAATAATAATAGCAATAGCAATAATAATAACTAAATTTATACAATGCTCACATCGCGCATTGTTCGTTGCGCTTAACAATAATCATATCGCTAAAAATGTTGTTAATGGGGCGGTAAGAACAAAATGCCAAAAAAATGATACTATTTTAAGAACGTTTACATAACAGATGGATAAAATGTCGTTCTGGTAACATATAAAAAGGTTAATTGTTGCAGAGAAAACAACTTAAAGAAGAAAACCGATAATATATTAAGAACGTTTATAGAACTCAGATGGATACATAAAAATGTCGTACTGGTAATATATGAAAATTAAGTGTTGCAGAGAAATGAACTAAAAAAATACGTTTTCATGTACTCTCAACGTATTTATCTTTGTAAGAGACAAACTTACCATTTGATCTTGTGGGGTGGAGAATAGTGGGGATGGGAGACAGAACTGTTTGCATTTTTCTACTGAGTGCATTCAGACCTTCAGACCAGAAATACATTAATGCTGATAATGGAACATTACAATGAACTTATAATGGCAATGAAAGCTATACAACGCCTAAAGTGAAGAGTATAAAAATGCAATATTGTTTAATATCGTAGGTAGTATTTTAGCTTCGTGAACTCAAGTCCACGATTATAAATTTTGTATTTTTCAGACGTCCCAGCAACGCACGTGTATGTAGGTTGCTATAACGACCTACAAGAGCACCCGAGACCCATTCCATTGATGTTGGCAAACCTTCGGTCAAGTATTGACTGGTATCATCCAGAAAAAACTGTTCAGGCATGCGCGGATATTGCAAAAAGAGCCAGGTATTACATTGGCAAATCTGTCAGGTCAACACCACGATACAGTTCAGTATAATCGCTTCAACCCTTTCAGCCCCAAACATGATTTATGATGTGTTGTTAAATTCTCCTAAAGTGCATCCTTACTTTCCTTTTGATAGCTTGGGAGAATTTTTCTTTTTGTCTTAGATAACTTGCTGTGTGTGATCAATTTCTTTATTCTCATAACCAAACAAGCTAATTTGAGTGGCTGATGTAAGGAGAGAATAAATGTTAACAAAGTGGCTGGGGCTGAGTGGTAGAAAGATGATTAGGGCTATAAATCATTCATTTCGAAAAGCTATGGTTGAACGTTTCTCAATGTCAATGTGGCGCTTCCTCTTCCTACAGGGGGTTAGGAACAGTAGTGATAGGGTAGGATAAAGTCCCCCTCTCCTCCCCTAAACACTTTCAGATCATTAGCCGAAGAAGCAGCGCCAAATGTCACGGTTACCCTTCCTCTCCAACGTCAATTTACATCCTATGGCCCCTGTTCTACAGGTATTTTGGTCGCGTAATAGCAACAAAAAAGCTTTTTGCAGGAGTAGACTGAGTGCAAAGTGGAATACGATTGTCTGGCAAGAAATAGTAATGATTTTTCATTTTAAATACTATGAAAATCATGTCTAATTTTGTGCTGAGATAAGCTGAAGAGCTTCGAGCACACAAAACGATGACAGGTTTAAGTTTCATCCGCTGATCACAAATGGTTTAATGGCAGAAACCGAAGTGTATTTTCTGTTGATATTGTTGTCCAGGTACAAATACTTTGCCATACAGTTCTACGCTGAGTGTTGGAGTGGACCGGACAGCGAGAAAACCTACGCCCGTGACGGGGTCAGTGAAGACGGCTGTTGGTCTGGTCTGGGCAAACCTTCCATGAATGCTGTGTACAGACTTGAAGATATGCCAGGTAGATAATGTGCACGAAAGGGGAGGGAGCGAGGCAATGGTTGGTACGGTTTTGGTAAACCTTTCAAGAATGCTGTTTACTGGCTACAAGAAATGCCAATAGGTGATATACAAGATGGGAAGAGGGTTAGACAGTAGCTGGTCTTGTCTATGAATACTGTGTATAGGCTTCAAGATATGCCAGGTATACAATCTACATAACGGGTGGCAGGCCCGTGAATAGGGGACAGGGATGGGACAGTCGTTGATCTGGTTGGGTGCATTGCAAGAGGAGGAGGGAAGGGGTGAGAGAGGCTAGAGCAATTGGTGAGTAAAACCTTTATAAAAACAGAATACTGATTTTACAAATATGCCATGCCGGTAAACAATTGTGTTACTAGTCAGGCTTATAGCAAGAGAAGGAGGGGGAGAGGGGGAGAGGGGGGGGGTCACTGACGTTTGTAGTTCGTTGA
>JANRMR010117282.1:0-13046 GCA_025434825.1 Bergia sp. 'catenularis' | reverse complement strand
AGTTGGGGCGACATGACTATCAAGTGGGGCGAGATGACTTGGGGCGAGTCATCCATGGGGCGAGATGACTTGTATTCATCCTGACAATAGTTTTTGCTTTCTTTTCAGCACTGTACATTAGACTTTGGGAGCTATACAAAGGAGTTGTCAGTAGTTTGTGATGATCCAGCATGTGTGTTCATACTGGACAATTCACCGGGGGCTTATAGAAGCAATCCAGGTACAGTATGCCTTGATTTATGGCTGTCAGCTCCATCCTTGAACCACACTGTCTTGTGAACAGGGACATTAAACCATTAGGCAAGTTTCTGAGCATTCTGTTGGGAACTTGAAAGAACTTGGCTTGCCAATATGTTTTGCAGTAAGAAGTGCAATAGCCCTTTTTGCAGTTCCTAAAAAGTAACCAAGCCGTTGTCTGGCTCCGAGGTGAACGTTGACCTTACATGGTTAGAGATATGAAACTGGTTAGCATAATAATATCACTGATTTGTATGTCAAAGGCACGGAGGGTTTGTATTAATGCCAAGTCAACCTTTGCCTCGATGGCAGACAAAGGCTTTGTTACTTTTCAGGAACTGTGAAAAGGGCTATTGAGAAAAAATTAGCAGCCCCAAAACCTATATTAATTTGCAAATCAAACTCCCCATGAGGCACATTCCAAAACACTTCCTTTTTAGCTCAGTGTTTATAGTGCAGTAAGTTGTCAAATTCGCTGGTTGTGAAAAGAATTGTTGCCTTCCATTTACATGTGTGTATAGAGCCAGCAAATCATCCCCTTATACGGCAATGCTTGTACAGGTCCTTAAAAATTTCAAAATTTAAGTCCGTAAAAGTCCTTAAAAACGTGAAAAATGCCCAAGTTCATAAAGCCCTTAAAGATTTATCTTCTTGCTGCCTGGCTTTGAAGTTTGTATTTTTTGCTCAACAAAATGTTATATATGTCAATTGTGTGCAAGTGAGAATTTCTGTGGAAAGCACACTCGGTTCCTCCAATATATTAATAAATAGACCAAGCTTTGTTTTGCAGTCCTTTATTTAAATCAGAGGCTACTTTGCCAGATTTTAGGATGCTTTTTTTTATATTTGGGTACAACATGCTTGTACCATGAGTCCATAAAAATGACTTTATTGTACCATGAAAAGTCCTCATAAAGTCCTTAAATTTTAGATTGGGATTAGGGGAAAAACCCTGATACATGTAGGGTCTTTCCCATGCTCTGTGATCCTTCCACCACTGTGCGTTAATCTTGTCATTGATGGAGCCATGTATTCAAAACTTCAAAACACCATGTGTAAGAACTGTACCTACATAATATCCTGAATAAAAATACGAAAAATATTATTTTCAGTTCAAAAAGTCAAATAAATTCCATTTATCCAGGATCTTTAAACTCAAAAAAACAGCCCCAAAATTACAAAATTGTGAAGTCCTTTGCAGTCTCCACCTTCACTTGTAAAAGTTTATGGATTCTGTACCTCATCTCTCTTGTTTATCCTCTTTGCCCGCTTCCCCTGTTCAGCTCAACCCAATCTCGACACCAGTAGAAAGATATCGCAGAATTGTTTCACAGCTCACTTACATATTGGTGATTCCTAGATAATGCAATCCCAATCAAGTCATGGTTTGCCGATCCTTCAGACACTGCTTTACTAAACCTCCTTCCTATGCTGGATGCACTTCGTTTTGTCAGCGATGTACGCTCAATTCTGAGCCGAAATCTGCACTCGCACTCCCTATGGTGAGCATTGGAGAGCTTTAAAACTATGTTTGTGATTGTGTGAATCATCCTTGGCTGGGTGTACTGTAGTGTACAGAAGGTTGAGGAGTTGCACGAGGTTGGCTGGACAAACGAGGTAAGACCATAGAGATGATGGGAGAAGTGACAAGTGTGTATTGTATTTACACATTTTTACTGGAGAGTTTTGACACTACATCTGTGATTGTTTGAATCATCCTTGAGACTTGTGCAACGTTGTGCAGACAGTTAGGAGGCCACATGAGGTTGGCTGGACAAATGAGGCGGTGTATGACCATAGATATGCTGGAAGAAGTCACAAGTGTGTATTATATTTACCGGTACACATTGTACTGGAGAGTTCTGAGACTACATTTGCGATTGTTTGAATCATCCTTGAGACTTGTGCAACGTTGTGCAGACAGTTAAGGAGGTCACATGAGGTTGGCTGGACAAATGAGGCGGTATATGACCACACAGCTGCTGGGAAGTGTTACAAATGTGAAATATACTTACACACCGCACTGGAGAGTTCTGACACTACATTTGCGATTACTTAAATCATCCTTCAGACTTGTTGTGCAACGTTGGCTGGACTCGTGAGGTGGTGAAGATCACAGAGATGATTGGAGAAGTGACAAGTTTGTGTTATATTTAAATACTGTAGTGGAGAGTTCTGACATATTTGCAACTGTGAATAACAATGAAAGTTGAAAGTTTTAGAATGGGTCGCTACAGAACTTTTTCTCACAAAACCACAATTTTGCAACCAAATTGTGCCTTGATTCCACTTTATACATTAAAAGCAAAAATTTTTGGGAATTCATTTATGGTGTTTCAGAAAAATTTCGGACAAAAAGTTTGGACAAAAGATTTGGACAGTTTCATTTTGAAGTTATCGTAAATTTATCATCAATCCAAAAAATGATAATTTAACTTTGACGCAGTTCTCTTTCAATTTTGAATAGTCAGTTTATTTTCGGATGCTTTTCTCCTGAAATTAAAACTGTCCGAAATTTTTTGCGTTTGATGTATACAGGAAAGTCGTCTTAGGTGCTGAGATTTCAGTCTTCAGAGACTAAAATGTGTGACTACTCAGAACGGTGATACTATAGCTGTTGATGAACTTCCTAGGACTGTTGAAAGAACCCAGCCAACCTATTGTTGGTGAATATTGGCAGTGTCACATTTCAAAATTATGGAATATTAGGAGTTGTAGTCCCAATTCTTGAAACCAAAAGTTGGCTGAGTATTATCCAAAGCTGAAGGCTACAAGGCTTTGAAAATTAAACAGTTTTATAAAATATAATGGAGCATCTGAATAGCGAGAAAGAACGACAGACAAAAAGGTAGAATCACCAGCTAGTAAAAAATAGGTTACATGCCACGCAATAATTATGTCTTGCATGAACTTGACAAAATTTGGTGTTGAGGGGCAGGAATCGAAAAAGAATACGATAGTTATTTTGCAATTTTGCAGTTCGTTACTCAAAGAACTATGCCTCAGATGATCAAATGACTAAAAACCCGAATTTTGACTAAAGTAATTTTACCGTCAAGTAGTCAGTTTAAAGAAGCAGTATTCTCTCTGGAGTGAATCGCAAAACTCAATCTTATTGCTTGTAAGGCCACGGTTTTTTTAATTTCTTACATGGCCCCAATTGCCTCATTTTTAGTCAAAGTATTTTCCCCCTGCTACAATGTATTCAACTTTTTGTAACATCAAATTTTCAAGGTTTATATGTTATATCCAAACGGCAAGTCCTATCTTTAATTCAACTGTTGATAATTAATCATAGAAACTGAATTGCGTACAGAAACTATGAATCATTCTCTGGTGACGTAGGAAAATCAAAACTAACATTTTGTCGCGGAAAAATGTAACATTAAATATTAAAAGCTGTTGCCTAGGTTGGTTCACATGCTGAGGTAGTCAAAGTTGGCATAACTGCACCTCGCTAAAGCCTGGTTCACATTTGTGAAATAAGCACAAGAGCAAGCACAAGCAAAAGTTGTTCACACACGTGAAATAAGCACAAGGAAAATGAGCATACGCACGCGCAGAAATGATGCATGTGCGCGTAGAGGAATGGTGACGACAACAGGATCAAGGGCGTTTGAGTTTCTGCTTGTTTCACGGATGTTCACACTGGAGAAACAAGCGAAATAAGAATAAGCACAAGCTCAAAAAAGGAAAGTGTTTCTTTTTCTTGTGCTTGTTCTTGTGCTTGTTTCATGCATGTTCACACTGGGATTTTCCTGTGCTTGTGATTGTGCTTATTCTTATTTCACAAGTGTGAACCAGGCTTAAGTATTTAGCTAAAATATTGTATTCCATTTTCAAACATAGCCATTGGGACAGAGTTATTTGTCCAGACGAATTAATTTTAATTGGTTTAAAAGTGCGTTTTGATATACTGAGCTGGCCTCTCTTGCTTACTTCTGACTTTTTTTGAATAGTTTTGTTTTGTTACACTTCTTGGTTTTATATGACTATACACAGCTTTATCATTGTCGAATACATTCGATTTTTTTCAGATCTATTTCCTAACCTAGGTCGAGTCACCCAAATCTAGTTTTTTTACTACTGTCTACTGGTACGGTTTTTAAAAAGCAACTTTGGTCCAACCTTTTTTCCCAGAACTCAGATAATCTTTTTGGAAGATTAGTTGTTTTCCTGAACGTTCTCAATCAAATCCGTAATTTATTTTCTCTCCGATTAATATTGTGCAGTTAACCTTCAAGTGCATTAACTTGACAAGCTAAACACAAGCAATGCGGACTTATGCCCAAGAAGTGATTCTTTATTTCGGGAAAGTAAATTTAACATTTTGTTGCAGTTCGCCACCGTTCATTATTGCAAACTTTGACTGATTGTCTCGTTTATCTAAATACTCATACAGCTTACTTGTTCTATTTTAGGAACGTTGGGTTACTCGGTTTGGAAGTTATTCAATCGCAATGCGCATGTGTAGTGATCACTCGCCGGTACATAGTACATCAGGGGTGGATTTGCCGGGGAGGGGCTACGGGCTGGGGCATCCGTAAAGACCTAATGCCTTCTTCTCACCCTCTATTTTGAATTTTCAAGATCTATCCTCTGTATATACAATACGAAAACAGTCCCAGTTCTCAATTTGGAGTACTTTTTTTTAATACGTGTGTACAGATATTTTAGAGATAGTATTGACTGTAAAGAAGACTTTAACATGAATGAATAAAATGGATATCAACTTGACCAGTTTGATTGCTGTAGTTGTTATACGTCCTGTGTACAAATGACGATTTTTTGTTTTATGTTCAATTAGCATCGGCGGGATGGAATCAATGGTTCGGTATGTTACAAATTGGGTAGACAAGCTACATTTTGGTCAAATATAAATACATCGAATTTCGGAAGAATATGAACAAGGCGGGCCTTCTACTTCGGCAGAGACGATCTTTTGATCAGCAGAAAAATTAGCATTTTCTTCAATTTCTCTCAGACTAAATGGGTCCTCCGAGATTCAAATTACCCACCCCCTGGACGGACCAAACCACTTGAAGATGTACAAACAATATGGACGCCTTTGACAGGCTTTCCATCAAAACAAAACGAGGAATGACTGTAGCGAGGGCGGGACAAATGATCTACACGATGCTCCATCTTAGTAATTTTTAACCATTTAAAAAAGATATCGCGATATCTTTCTTTCTTTTAAGTAATTGCGTTGCTGTTTCCCGACCTTACCTGACATGAAAAAGCTACTTTCAAGCGTCATCTTGGAATGATTTGAATGCCATATCTTGGAACTAAAGATCAGAAGTTGATTTCTGGTATAATCGGGACGTGATTTGGTGTCAAACAAAAGCGGTGTTTGCCCGACAGGGGGATATGATCAGTTGGCGTTCATGGATTTGGCCGGTACATGACTACTTGTGGAACCTTTTCAGTTGCCCTCGAGACTTTGCCACCCATACATTGTTTGTACAAAAATGTTCAAACCTTTTGCAGTAGTTTAATTTTGGTGATTAACTTTCCTAGACGTATTTTGCGTCAATGATAACATCTTCAGGATCACAGTTTTCGCCGGGCAGAATGTATGTCGACAGTCTTTGTTCAGATACGTTTTTTTAAAAAGTAATTTGCAAATTGTCATGTATAAGGTTAAAAGGCAGCTCCTTAAGGTGTTTCGTGACCATGCCCCAAGACCCTTAACCCCCTCCGGTTTTAGTGGCGTCCCTTCTGAATAAACTCATTAGTATCACACATAGATGAGTTAAAGTTTAAATAGCCTTATCTCGGATAGTTGCTGTTATCATTTGCAGAAGTGAATTAGGAACGTACACTGCTGTTCTGTTTGAATGTTTTGTGCATTTCTGGACACAGTCCACCAAGTGATTACCAAATGATAATGAGAAATCATTCAGATAATCATACAATACTGGTATGAAAACTGACGTCCGTCATTGTTGCTGCATGGTAACGAACAAAAATTGTCTGGAATCCACCGCCCTTCCCTGGCCCCCTTCGAGCTACTCTTCGCTCCTCCCCTCCCCACACCCCCTCAGTCCCCAAGAAAAATTGCACGCGCGCCCGGCCATTTGGCACTTGAAAACTCGTACCCAGGTTTTCGTCGTTCAGTATTCCAAAATGGCGGTCCAGTTCAGGTCATGAATGTTCCATGAGGATTAAGAAAAGATTCTTATCATAGATTCCTAATTGTTAGTACTCAGCGATTGTACTATGACAAAACTGACGCCATATAAAATTCAAGATGTCAATAGAAAGCGTAGAATTGGAATTGTGGCCAGAAATTTGACAGACTTGAAAGAACGCGCTTGCAAGAAATTTGGCTTGGACTTGGAGAACACAAATGATTACAGAATACATTTGGAAGACGGAACTGAAGTCGAGGAAGAGGAATACTTCCAAGCCCTGCAACCACAAACGGTGTTTGTGCTCGTAAAACCAGATGAAACTTGGCAGGGATGTAAGTATATGGATAAGATAGATAACTGATCATAAGATAGATAAATCCTTTATTTAGACACGGTAAAAACTATCATAACAAAGTTATGGTATTCTGAGACGCCGTGTCCGCTCTACTTCAGTCAGCTGGCCAACTACAAACTGAACATATTGATCGAGACAGAGCGGAAATAAATAAGTATAGAAATATAAATATAAATACTATAGAGTACCAGTACATATAAACGATGACCATAACAATCTTAAATTTAGCATAAAATAAATAAAGTAGGTATGTTTTAAATTGAAATTATTAGTCTTGATTCTTAAATTATTATAAATTGTCGTAAATAGCCAATAGAAGAGGTTAAAAATGTTAAGATTTTACTTTGTGATAACTTCACCTCTGTCTATATGAGATATGCGATATTGATTCAAAAACTGGTACCTTTTGGCTTTGACAAAAATAGTGCAGCCAGTGAATGATACGTTTCAAAACATATGTTAAATCAGTGATATTTCAATAAAATAGCACAGCAATGGCTCTGTTGTTCCTGAAGGATCAGAAATAAAATATATTTATTTCGAAGACTGAACACTGCTTTTAAAATATCTAGTTTTTTAAATTAGCTAGACAGTGTAATAAATTATGAAAAATAATTTGAATTTCTGCAAACTCTGTTATTGTTGTAGTCAACTGAAAGATGGTTTCCCAGTGGTGGTTTGATAAGTCAGAAAAAATTGAGAGGGCTGTATGTGTGAGATATATTTGATTCAGCATCATCTTAGATTCTGTTATATCCTGTTACAAAATAGAAGCGATAGTACATGCGCTCTGATTCGCTGCAGTCCCGTGCTCTAAAACTAGATAGAGCCACGGATTACGTCATGTCACGTAAGCATAACTTCCCGCGTACGGCAAGAACAAACTTTTCAAGGTCAAATAAATCATTTTTTAAACATCAAATTGCTTGTGTTTTTACATGATCTATTTTCTAAAAGGAATAAAACAGTGTTGCACGTGGCTCTATACAAGAATAGAACACAGAGTGACATAGTAGGACACTCGAAAAGTAGAGAGAAAACTCGTCTTCGCCTCGTTTTCTCTCAACACTTTTCTTGCGTCCTACTACATCACTCCATGTTCTATTCTTGTATAGAGCCACGTGCGACACTGCTTTATTCCTTTAGTAACTAATTGGCAAACCTTGGTAATGTGATAAAGCTTGATGGTTTTTTTAATAGGAAACAGAGTGTTGAATTCTTAATGATATCACCACATTGTGTTACATGTATGTGGCTTGGTATCAGGTAGGCATAAAAATATTTATAAAAGGCTAAAAGTTTAAAAGGTTTAAAAATCGAACATTTTTGACTAAAAATCACGATCTTAATTGATAACTTTTAGTTGTATGTGAAGCGTGATAACAGTTTGGGAACAAACATTCATGCAAACATGTAAAAGAACTTCTCATCCAAATACTGCTTCTCAAGTTTTTTCAGGTCTATTCTTTTGAGCATGTATTCTGTAAATTATTATTAGTCACTTAAAAACACCTACTAGAGTTTTTCCAATAATATATATTGTTCTGTACATGTGTCTAGTTACAGTGAAGAGCAAAACTCAGGATACTTCTTTTAATAAAAGATGACATCACAAAACATGATCATACACAATCATATGTGGTATAATATCGATGTGAAAGTAGCTAGACAGTCCAATTGCTTTAATCTGCTCACAATAATATTGATAATCTGTTGTATAATTATTAATATTAAGTTGTCTATTAACAAAATAATTGACAAGTTTAAAGCTCAGATCTTTTCATCTTTACTTTTCGTTTTTGCACAAAAGTGAGATTGTTTTACTGGAAAAAAGTGAACTGGGTTAGAGAGGAGGTTGACATTTTATTAGTGCACTCATGTCCAAGGACTGACCATTAGTGGGACCCCCTTTAACTACTTTGCAAAACACTACACAAAGGGCAGCATTGATATTTACATGTATAATCAGCTTGAATGGAAACAGGAAACAACAGCTTTGAAAAGTTCTCTTTTCAAAAGGCTGGCCAGACTGACTACAAACATTTTTACACTGGAGATATGTAGCATCAATTAGCTGGATTCACACTTTGAAACAAGCAGCCAACTATGTGCAAACGAACAAGTCACTCATCTACAGTATGTAAGTTGGCATGAGTGATGGCAAATTTTAATGAGAAGTCAACACATTGTCAAATGTGACTCATTTTACAAATTTGATACCCTGGTTTGCAGAATATTCTATTGTCTACTAAAAGCCCACTTTTGTCTGATGCAGTTTTATGATTGTGGTAGGACAAGTTGGCAAACAAAGCATTCCTCAAATATTGTTCTCAACAGATCATAATGTATCTGTTCCCATGCCACTACCAATGTTTATCAACTCTCTTGAGACAACCACAGCACAGACACCACCATGCTCCATCCCAGCTGAAGGGGCTATCCATGACCATCCATCCATTCAGGATGCTGAGCCAACACATTCCGAGTCTCAGTCTCAGTCCCAGTCCCAGACCAATTTTCACCTTATCCAGCAAGGTACCAGGCGAGGCAAAACTAAACTGGTAACCGGTGATGGCTACTCATTCAATGTAAAAAGGATCAGGCCAAATGGGACCATATATTGGCAATGTACTGTCCGTCCAAGGGTGAACCGCTGCCGGGCTTCAGTAATTCAGCGGGGTGGAGAATTCATCCAAGGACAGCACCAACATAACCATTCTGGAACATTGGAGATTGAAGCCATAGCCTCCTCGAAAAGTTCACAATCTTGATTAATGTTTTTGACCTTGAAAATACATGTAGATGTCAACTAAGAGTTTATTTCGATTGCTCCTGCAAAGAAAAACTAATTAAAACAAATTATTAGAAACTCCTACCGGTAGTCTTTATAATAAATAAAAGATGTAGTGAGAAAATGTTGTGGAATTCAACTGCCAGACAAGAAAAAAGAGGAGGTGGGGGCAGGAGGTGAAAGGGGGTAACCAAGTTTGTTAAGCTGCAGTAATTTTTGTTTAAATCCTAATCCACAATATTTGTTAGTGTGAATCCCCCAATCTGCGACATTTTAATTGTTAAATCTGAAAATCCACAAAAAATTGGCCTAATCTGAATCTGCTGCATCAATAGGATCTGCAAATCTGTGGAAATTATGTTTAGAATCCGTAACTCAATCCACCAATCTGTAAATCCTTACGCCCACCCACCCCCCCATTTAGGAAATCAATATGACCTTTCCTGGCATTTCAAATTTTTGTTCCTGTTTTATTCTTCCTATTGCAAATTGAAATATCAAAACCATGTAACAGTTGTTAGAGTCATGGGAAATAATGCAAGGCCATAGAAGAGTCATGATGGAGTTTCATTTTTAAGTTTTTTGTCATAAGACTTGACGATTTTCTCTGTTTCATTATGAAATGTTTCATTCAGCCATTTCATGGAAAAGTGTTCCATGTTTAGAAAATGTGTATTATGACTTAAATATGATTCTTGAAATGAAGGGAATGGCATCTTGGAGGATTTAAATTTTTAAAATTTTCAGGGGGGGATTACCCACTGACCTCCTAGAAACATGCACCTTCAGCACTTAATGAATCTCCATTTTTGTTTTACTACCTGGTTGAAATCTTTGCCTATGTCTAATAAAGACTTAGACTGGTGTTAGTGGAACCATTTACAGATACCTGTGTAGCTCATTGTGAAGCCAGGACTAGAATCCTTTCAATTTCTACTAAAAACGGTGAAATTTCGGAGCTGCCATTAAAGCAGAGTGCTTGCAAATGGTGCATTGCCAGCTACCTTGTGAAGGTTCACCCATAGGTTTCAATGATAGACAATCACATGCTTTGGGTGTGACTTACTGACATGCACTGGTAGATTCGGAAGAGATTGTTGGTGCTAGTAAACATCACCCCCCCTCCCCCTCCCCTTGCTGTCTCAGTGCTCAAATCTAGCATACATGCCTCAACTTTGCTTTTTATATAGCATCTGCTGGTAGAAATAGTGTTTCAGTAAAACGGCACTTAAAATTCTTTT
This sequence comes from Bergia sp. 'catenularis', assembly GCA_025434825.1. Taxonomy (NCBI): domain Eukaryota; kingdom Metazoa; phylum Cnidaria; class Anthozoa; order Zoantharia; family Parazoanthidae; genus Bergia; species Bergia sp. 'catenularis'. Next base: position 2,282 of record JANRMR010117282.1, on the reverse strand, counting down.
GACAAAATAGTCAGTCTTGTGATGTTTACACAGATCACTTCATCAGGATTGCATGTGGAGAAATGATGCTGTAGGACTTGTTTAAGATTGCAAAGAGGTTTGCTTGTGCCTACGAACTACGCAAAGGACGTTTTGAGTAGGGGTATCCACTTGGGTTGGAAAACATTGAGCCACATATTTCAATTCATTCTGCCACCCCTGAGCCTAATAAACAAACTACATTAAACTAAATTAAACTACCTAAGTTATACTTTTCAGGGGGGGGGGGGGGGGGGGGGCGCGTATAGAGCTAAAAATTAGCCTTGCCTCTTGTTCCAGTTAACAAAAATATGGCTTGGGACTACATGATCAGTCAGTGAGCAACAGAAGTATTTCTATCCAGACAACAAAAAACTCGTGTTTCTTGGTTAAGCCTGTTTTTAATACTCGGAAGATATGAAAATCAAATTGATGCTTAATATGTTATGTCATTTTACAGATGAATAAGTTTCCTAAAATAATAACTTCTCAAGTGCTTGTTGGCTTTAATATCCCAGAGCATTCTGGAAATGTGTTAGTATTGACATTAAAATGGTTGATAGACTTTTAGGTAAAAAAACTTTGTAATTTAATTGCAATTATAATTATGGTTGTGATCAATTTGTTCTAGTTGACACGGTCGTGCTGTTACTTGTGTCACACTACAGGGATAGTGCCTTGGTCTGAATATGAAACAAAAGTATATATAGTAAATTAATGTTCCCTGTCAAATGGACTTAAATTATTGCTTTAATGGTGAAACAACTGCAGTATATTTTTGGCTGGGACAATCATAAGTTTTGGTTTACTGGTATTTACCCCTTGACAACCAGATGAAACAACCAATCTTTGAGCCCAGGTATACATGAAAGGGTCACTGCATTTGAAAACAGAAGGTTGGTTTTCATATTTAAATATCTTACTTCCAGTGAAGTTGCTCTGCCAACCCCTTTGAATTACAATAATACATGTAAATGGGCCCTGTAAGGGATACATTCCGACCAGTGACACTGCCTTGAAATGACAATATGAGAGCTGTGAACTAGCGACAAACGATGAGCTGCTCTAATGCAATACTGACATCGACATACAAATGTCCTGAAACTGCGACACAATCAGTCTTGAACCAACGGATTTTCTCTTTTTCAGAAGTTCGGTTTTTACGTTTTTTATCCTAATAATTTCAAAAGAAAACATCTTAATCCACTAAAAAGACAGCAAACAATCACTTCTGCGAAGGCTTTGTGCATTTTAAAACAATTTATTACATTGTGTTCCGGCCCAGAACGTAAAAATTGATAGTTACAATCCCGCTTAAAACAAACCACCCATGGCATTTACCTCTTGAAAAACTTAGATTGGTATCTGAACAGTGACTATTTAGAGATATTTTAGCTTGAAACAGGCTTTTTACCAATAAATCGCTGAGCATGCGCAGTCATGAAAGACCCCTTTTAAACTAATACTGATGTGCTTATTTTTTGAGGTTTACAATAGTTCAGAAAAGAGAAGATTTTTTTTCCTTTCTATTATCTCAGGTGTATTTTGTTGATAACTGTTGAAATCTTATATTCTTCATAGATGCCACCATGTTTAAGAATGCAGCCGAGAAAATATTCAGTTCCATGTCTGACCGTGAAGAGCTCAAAGAACAAATTTATGAGTTTTTCAGTGGCTCAGAATCAGAAGAAATGTACTGTGTGATGGCTGAGCTTGTGAACCGACTGGGTGACAATATTGATGCAGAAGATCGAGAAGAAGATGAAGAGTGGTTTGAAGGGCTAAATACTTCCATCCAGACAAAGGAGGACGCGATGATGGAAGGAGCCAAATCAAGGATCAGAAAATATTTGGCTACAGCCAAAGAGTATATTGAGAAGGTACATCGTTTAGCTGCTGGAGTTTGGGGTAGAGTTAATGGAAAAAATTGGCGTTTGAAACATTTTTTCCCTACCATGGGAAGGAAAAGTTGTCGTTTGGGGTAATTCTCCTCCGCAGGGATGTTATTTGAGATCGAACAGAACAAAATGCACTCTTATGAAGAGGTCAGTGTAAAAACGGCCCAAGTGACGATTTTGAACTAAACTTCACAAAACCTCGAAACTCTCCAATGAGATTTCGAAAGTCTCGAAGAAGTACAATTGCTATTCATAATACGTTTGGCGTAATTTCTCTAATAAGCCCCTTCTCTCTATTAGGGGGGGGGGGGGGGGGGGGGGGGGGGGGGGGGGGGGGGGGGGGGGGGGGGGGGGGGGGGGGGGGGG
>JANRMR010117171.1:1619-13046 GCA_025434825.1 Bergia sp. 'catenularis' | reverse complement strand
AATGTGTGGTTCACATAGTTATTTCAGACGGCCTAAACATATTTATTGATATTTAACTTATTATTATTTATTTGCTCTTCATTATTTATTTTTCTTATCCTTCCTCTTAGAGAATTGCACCTAATCATGATGAAGAATGAGAATGGACCAGCACCGCATCCCAAAGGTTGCTTTAAGGTGGACCCCACGCGGTAAGAGAATGAAGGGACGACCAAAAACAACATGGAGGAGAACAATAATGTCAGAGCTGGATGAGTTGAACCTAAGCTGGGGCGAAGCACAACATATTGCAAAGGACAGGCAAAAATAGAAGCAACTAGTGGCGGCCTTATGTCCCACATGGGATGAAGAGGACTGATGATGATGATGATAATGAAGAAGAATATTTTTACTGCGATGTAATTTGCAGCAGAGCGAGGACATTATAATAATAATAATAATAATTATCGTACTAATAAAAACAATTACAACAATGGTAGATTATTAAATTCTCTAGCAGCTACAAACTGAATTAACGAGTTAAAATAAATACAATACAGCCATTAATTTACTTCTATTTACAAGAGTCGTTCATTGCTAAGAGCTTAAAAGTACTTAAAAGTAAAAACGATTCAGCTCTTTTTCTTCTGCTTGTACTACAGTTCTTAAATAAGTACACTTGGTCTGATTTCTTCCTTAGTGACTATCGACAACTGTTATCTACAGATGTTGGTAATAATAAATGCAGTGGACGGTCATTTCTCTTCATTTTATCCTTGTATTTAACACATAAATTATTCCTTCTATCGGCTTATGTATCCAAGTGCGCAAGCCATAGAGCCTCGGTGTATCTCTCAGCAGTACAAGAGAATATCCGCGGCGCTCTTTTCTGGATTGACTCAATTTTGTCAGATAAGAAACCTGGTATTGATTGCCATATAGAGATTGCATACCATAAAACCGATCCAATAATACTTGCATAAATCTTTAAAATACTTACACGCCTTTTTACAAGAACAATTTATAAGAACGAGGCTCAAATCGCCCAGAATTTAAGACCAATTTACGAACAATCTAAGGCTGGAAAGAAGCGGAGCCACTGAAAAGGTTTCAAGACGAAACATTAAAATCGTTAATTAACCCGAATCAGTAATAATACGCCAAAGTTTTAATGTTTCCACAACATTTATTTTCATACATAAATGTTTAATCATGAAAAACTGACTGCGAAAAACTACGCAACTCCGCGCCTTGTGTTTTGTTCAACTAAATGAACAGTATTGAATCTGTCTGCCGATCGGTGAACACCTATTTCCAAAGTCCAAACTGATTGGAATTGGCAACCTGACACTTGAGTTGAAAAGTCATCTTCGGTACAACATTGTAGAAATAAGAACAAATTTATGAACAATTTGAGGATGAAAAGATTAAAAAATTTAGAACAATGAGCCTCGACCAAAATATCTGGTTCTTATAAAAAAAAGCGTGTACTTGATCAATGCCAGCTCGATGTAGAACTCGTAAGGTGTACAATTTCTTGCATGACTTCTTATATATATAGTTAATGTGGCTATTCCACTTGAGATCGCCGTCAACAAATACTCCTAAAATCTTATAACTTGACACGCGTTACGGGCACATTGTGAGCAAATGTTGTGTGAATACTGATACTAGCTTTTAATTAAAGCATCTGTTTTACAGGGAATCAAACATGTGACCGTTTTCTGCTACTGTCGACTGTATTACAGTTTACAAGTTACAAGGTATTTGCTCTAAGAAGCTCTATAAATATTAGAATTATTAAAAACATCCCATGGTTTCATCACTTGGAGTAGAAACTAGTAATACGTCACGTTAATTTGAACGAAAGAGTGTTACAAGATTTCGTCTCCAAATATAGATAAATCAGTATAAATCTATCTTGACTAAAGTAGCAGTCGATCAAAGCAGCAGTACTTTAACCAGATTACTGATCAATATCGCCCGACTTACCCCGAGGCAATACAATTTGACAAAAAGCGTGTGTCATTACGTTGAAACTTACATAACTAAAACACTGCACCAGAAACTACTCCACTGTATATTATTTTTTAAAAATCTGCTGCTAACTATAGAAACGAAAATCATGAACAAAGATAAGGGAGTGTGTATACGGTCTTTAAGAACTATTTTTGAGGGTTTTAATTCAAGAGAGAATTCGCTTGACCTCACATTTTGCCTCTCCCCTCTCCCTGAGCGTCATTGTGTCATGATCAGATACGTGACCAGTTATTTCAACAGTAACAACAACAAAATATTCCGCTGCACTGCTATCAAATACCCTACTTCGTAGTTTCATGGTAAAATGCTAAACTGCCAAACCAAGAAACAATTCGCGATGAAAGCCGACACCAAATTGGTTTTCTACTTTCTTAGGCTTATCCAGCTTGACCATTTCCTAAATAAGTAAACGTGTTCTATTCAACCACATTTTTAAAATATATTATCTTAGTTGACAAATTTGCATACCAGGATTAAAGAAGTTTGTTTAAAATCAACACACGAAAGTTCTCACACACATGCATTTCATAACTGGTCGTTCTTTTGATTTTTCAAACACTATATGTACACCACTTAATGAAAAATGGTGTAAACCTGTTTCTAAAATTCTCTAAGAAATCTGAAACTTCTGCTCTGAATTCAGAGGTCAGAAATTAAGGTAATACTATTATTATAATCAGATTGCATTTATACTGCGCAATTTTAACACGCGTTTCTCCCAATTTACCGGAAAATAAGTACAGTTTCATTTAAAACGCTATACAAATTCGAAACGGTAAAAAAATTCAAGCAAAATATCAAATCATAAACAAGCTTCGAACAGTTCACCCATGATTTACGTTTGTGATTAAAACTATTTTAATCAACCAGTCAAGTGGAAAACAAAGTTTCTGGTACCTGTTTGCTCGGAAGTTTTAAATACATAGAGTACAACCGGCCGTTACAGTCACTATTTCTTTATTAGCCTACTTAAGTTTAACACTGCAGTTATACTGAAATATTTACTCTAGGGAACCTTTCACACAAGGTATTTCTGTTTGGAAATGAAGGATATGTTGAAAGCATCATTCCACCTTTGGTGTTTACCGATCCTGACTGATAAATACCTGTAGCTTCTGATATAAAAGTTTCTTCCTGAAGAAGTATTAAAGATTAAATCATACACAATCTAACTGACTCAGTAATACTAGTGTTATTATTTACATCAAAAATTATGTCGTGATCCCTCTGCACAGTTTATATAAATAAGAAGCGTATTACAGTCATAACTTCTGAAGCCATTTTTGTTAATAAAAAGTTATGCATAGCCCTTGGTAAGTTGTTAAGTTTTACACTCAAAGTCTGCAGGAAACCACTTAGGGCCTATTTGAAGTAAAAGAAAAACTTTGTTTCTGTATGCTTCACCCCAAAAATGTAGCCACGATGGCCGTCCTTGTAATCTGTACTCCGTTCTATCAGTGTTACTTACAAACTGTAAATTACAATCACCAGAATAGAAGCGTATTTTAAAAAAACAATTATACAGTTACTGCAAGCCGACTGATTCTTAAAACTTCACTTAATCGTGCAACTAGCTCCCCGAGAAGGGTACCTTTGGATCTTGCTTCACTTCAGTGTGGGAATAATCCGAATCGTCCCCATGCTCTTTGTTTGTCATGCCCTCCCACATGTCAGCCAAAATGTCAAAAACTATCCTGTCGGCCATTAAACGGAAACCTCGAGCTTCATTTATATGTATGACTCTTGCTGACTTGAAACAACAGATTGATAGCAATTACACCAAGGAACGAAAAAATTGGTATATTTAGACTTTCGCTTCCTAATTTCAAAATGAAAGTTTAGTTGATATTACTATTTGTGACACGGTACTGATCCATCAATCAGTATATATATACAAAATATGCGACGGAGAGACAGTGACGGTAATTCAACGCACACAACTAATATATTGACAGTCTGCTGAAGGCAGTTTGAAGGCAGTTTGAAGATGAGTTTAAAACATACTCAAGCTTATCATTTATCACCAGTTTAATAAATGAACCACCGAATTCAGCCCTTTCTGAACTCATATAAACCAAAATCAACTGAAACTTTAGCTTATGCTGATTAAAATGTGTCTAATACCTCGGTATTTCCCAGAATAGATTCGCGCAATTTCTTACTACGTTGTACTTACTTTCTGACCTTGGGGTACTTCATGTCCGCCATATTGTTTGTAGAGTCTCTTTGTTCATCGATGAGACGCGGCGGCCACGCGATATCAACCCAGTCTATTTGACGTACCTTGTTGAAATAACAGGCAAAAAGAACGTGAGAACACAAAGACTAAATTAGCGAAACTTTACAGCAATTCTAGGCACTTCGATCGGCATAAACTCACACAAAAAACCAAATATGTAAATATTGTGGGATTCGGCATGAATTCATTCTTGTGAGACTGAATTAAACCATCTATTAAGCTAACTTTGGGCAGTGTAAAGGGCGTTATCAATACAAATTCGTATGTATGTTTATTACATGGGGCAATGGCAATACTTTGTGTATATTAATCGAATGTTACCGTATGAATGATATGAAACATAAAATCTCTGTTTCTCAACGCCATGAATACTACATCAATATCCACACAATTCGTTGCTCACCAATTTTAGTTTCATTTTGACATACAACCGTTGCCAAATTAAACTATCCATAGTCAAAGCAAGTTTCAACACAAATTTAGCTTTCAATCAAATTGTATTTTATAGTTTGTCGATTTATTCCACTGCTTAGAATTACAGTTCAGATTCCAATGATTTTGAATCGTGGTTTTTGAATTTGGGCTGCAAGGCGAGTGTAAAACAAGTAAAAGCGTCCTTTCTTGGTTTTCAAACATAAGTGCAAGGTTTTGTAAACGCTAACAAAAAATGTTTATGTTTTAAAAAACCTTTTACGCTAGAAAATATGGGGAAACATCGACAGGATTAAATAAATAATCTTACTCAAATCATTTCATTAAAGACGACACATGAAACCCTATTTTTTTCACTACAAATCAAAAATCTACTTTTGATCAGGAAAGCACTAGTGTATCACTGCAGTGCAGGTATCCTAACTCGATCTCGGATGTCCAGATATTACACACACAGAACCTAACACTAACACGTACGAAAATCATTAATACTGCTATTGACAAGATTCTCGCTAACAATATAAACCATACCAAGTCAACGATCCGGAGTAAATGTAAGTTCACTGCAAAAGCACTACTTAAAATGTTTGAAAAATTCACAAAAAATATACTTTCTTCAAAATTAGTACAGTTTATATCCACTTCTATATCAAAATAAAGTTTACAAATATACAAGCTTCAACTTTTAACTTGCGAGGCAAAATTGGCAGACGAATTGATTTGTCTAGTGTGTTTATTTATTGATTTATCTAACGTTAAATCAACTATACTATCGTTATTGCTATTTTATTATTACATATATTTTACTGATATAACTTGCTAGAAACAACCTATTAAAAGTTTTGTTCCACAAAATCAATACTAAATGCTAAAAAAATATCAATCGAAAATGTATCAGACTAGTCCCAGGCTATTTGCGCCTAGCACCCCCGCCAGTCATGATTTCGTACTTTCTAAACACCTTTGAAAACATAATTTGCTTCGCTATCAAAACCGTCGAAAAAAATTTTTCAACAGAAAAATTTAAAAGGAAGGCAAGATCCATCTTGCTTTAATATAAATGTTTGCTTGCTGAACCGATATGAAAAAGGAGAAATTTGTCAGAATTTTGAACCGATATGAAAAAGGAGAAATTTGTCAGACTTTGAACCGATATGAAAAAGGAGAAATTTGCAAAAACGTTTCGAGTCTTTTCATTGCAATAACACAAAATAAGATCTGAAACAAACGTAAATTCGTAAATTTGCTCAGCAAAGCGAGTTGCTTCACTACCAGCAGAGTTAAGATGGAAAATTATTTGTGAAAACTGCAACTTTTCACATAATTGTCTACACAGTCCAAACTTAATATTCTGGTCACGAGTTTATTCACTCAAGATTAATTTTTTTTTAAAAAAACTTCGTTCTGAAAGCGTCATCTGTCAAAATGAAAAACAAACTGTGAAACATGTAAAAATAAAAGCATTGATATTATACTTTAAGAATTATAGCTATATCAAAAGGCAAAGTTATTTTGAGAGTACGTACACAAAAGTTTGCGAAAATTAAATCAATTTTTCAACAAAAACCTTTAGTTTGAACATACAGCGTTGATATACAAGTTTATAACATAATTTGTCATCATTGTGCCCCTCTACCAAAAAGTTCGAACTTTCGTTGCCGAGTTTCAAAGCACGAACCAAGCAACACGAATTAATAATTGCAATCTTTCTATCACAACACACTTTTTTGCTGTGCTTTATCACAACACAGTTTTTTTCCGTGCTTTACCACAACAAACTTTCTTTCCGTGTCATGAAGAAAGACACGGGTTTTTGTCGTCAAACAATTGCGCAGCAAATTACTTTGGAAATACAACAAATTGACGACTCGTTTACCACAAAATCCATTACAAACAAATTTGTCGTGCTTTCTGTCAAATAAACAGTCACAGACTGAACCTCGAGAAATTCCCTAAAGGTACATTAAAGTGGTTTAATTTTTAAGAACCGAGAGATATGGAACTGAATCGTTGGATTGATTTTCGGAACGAAAACCGCAAAAAAACATCCTACAACAAAAACCACTTCCGGATAACTACAAAAGAGATAAACACGTAGAAAGAGTTCTTATTTGTGCAAAGTTTTAGCGACATTACATCTCCTCATTTGTCCTGGCACATTTTCATTTAAAAGAAATGTTTAAATTTCACAACCGAAAAGTTTCATTTTTCGGATTTTGAAAAACACTTCTAAAAAACCGAATCTTTCTACTGATCATTGATTGGGCAAGGGGTATTCTGCAGTGAATTAAATTAATCTATTTTTTTTTAAAAGAAAAATGGCTAACGCTGATTAAAACTCTTTCGAAACTAAATAATCTCAAAGTTCAAATACGCAGATCACTCAAACATATTATTGGAAACCGGGAAGCGACAATCGCTTTTACCAAAATCACTACAAGCGTTCAAGGATCTATATTGAAGGATATTTCATAGATGACTTAAAAGGGGGGCGAGACCTCCATTATAAAACTCTTTATATTTAAGTTTTCTTTATTTTCAAAGTTTATCCCCCTCGGAGTTCATTTTTCCCCTCAGTTGTGTCAAAATCAAACTTGGCTTCAAAATGTTCAAAGAAAACTTTTGATGGACTGGCAACAGAGGACACGCATGACAAATTGCACTGAACAGCTGGAAATTTTCCTTCGATATAGAAACAGGGAAAATTATAATTGGTACACCTTCGATTTTGCTTCCGAGCTTGAAATTAGTCAAACTAAATGGATTAATTGGTGTATATTAAATCGACAGCTTGCTCAAGATAGAACCTTGACCAACCGCCGACAGTAAGCTCTGTAAAAACTATTCAGTTGTATCACGAGGTTTGTATCCGACACAATTAAACGTTCTCGAATTTATTCAACTGTTATATCAACTGGTTTTTTTCGTTTTAAGGACTCCTTTTACGTTAAATAACATTCCTTAAAGTTTACAGAAACCGTTTAGTTACCGTGCTTTTGATGTTACCCATTAATAGTACGAAAGTAAGTTACAAGTGATTGGCCATATTACCCGACTGATTCTGGGAAAATAATTCGCCTTCAATAAAAGTAGAACCTAAATCTGCCAACCAAACAATATAAAGAGCTGTCATCTGATTTGCTATCAACAACGTACATTTACCAACTTCAAAACCTGACAGGATTTGCCATTGGGGGAACGAGGAAATTAAACAAAATTTGGATTTTTGTGACGTTGCAATGATACCAGAAAGTTGGATTTTGCACTTCTGAAGAATATTTGCAAAATACTTGCATCTTACAAAGATAAATTTATAGTATAATTAAAGTGTATTTCAATCACTTAAGCTGAGGGAAAAATTAAGATTGTTTAAATGCAAATCACAAAAGCTTTCACTGAAACTAATACTTGCAGTCGATTCATTCCAGTCTCCAGAAACCGAACTGTGCGAGCGTTTTTAAAATATTGACGAATGATTGCTGATATAACGCAGTAATAGACTGTCTCTCAAGAAATTTGGTGCTTTTGTCTGCAAATTCCACCACTCTTGTCAAGCTATCGTTCAGAACGGCACCCCCAATTATAAAAATCTTTAAATTTAGCAATGAGGACGTTTGGTTTTGTTAAATTAGTTCGGATATTTGGCTGGCTTCTAGTCATTACTGAGTGCCGCCATGTTTACACGACACCGCTGTACGAGTGAACAATGATTTTCCAGCGAGATAATCTTTATATCACTGTCATATCCCCCAAGATCCACATTAAAAGCTGAAATAACCTTTATTCTTGGATGCTGTTATAACCATTTTCCATGAATCGAAAACAGAGTTCAATTTTTTTCTCAAACACAAACGACAATTGTAAACCTTAATTATGAATATGTATGCAGTCGTGCTAAAATCTAAATTTGGAATGAGAAATTCGAATTTAACTTCAAAGTCGCAACAGAACCAGAAAAAGTCAAGTTACCGTTGTTCAAATTAAACTTACAAAATAAAAAAATGTAAAAATTCTCCTAAAACAAAGTCAAAACAAAATAACCGGTATACAAAGAGAGAAAACGGCAACCCACTTAATCAACCTAAAACTGAAGAGAAAAGCAAAGGGATTTCTCAGATTGCCGAAATTAATGCCGTTGGTGTCACAAATACATGATAAGCCACGTTTTTATTCCATTTTCACGCAGTTTTAACAATGTGAAAACTTAAAAACCTTTCAGAAACCAGAATGTTTCTTCCCAAACACTCAAAATTCGGTAGGGGTGCAGTAAATACACGTACCTTTTTCTAGAAGTAAAAAAAAACCGGGGGGTGTACCGAACGCAAATCCGAGGGGTGCTACCCTCTTTCGCAGCAGTACCGACGCAAAACTATTTTTTTAGACAAGAAGAAAGGTGAAAATTACTCAAACAATTGTTCTTTATCAGTTAAAAGTAAAATTGACTGAGTTACTACTTACGAGAGTTGAGCCTTAGTTTAAACATCAAATTACACGATATATGAATGACAAAGGCACGGGCGACCGCCCGCTATCGCGTTTGTAGACCCAACACAGAAATTTAACCACGTTTTTAGAAAAAAAATAAGTTTATTTTCCAAAATATATTTCTACTGGAGTGGCTTCCATATATTTTTAAACTTATAATACATGTTGAAGTTGCTTTATATAGCTTTGCGTGGTTGCCACACTGTACAAGCATATTAAAGTATAATGAAACGACAGCACATGGAAAATCAGCATGTTGGTCGGAAATTGATCTGAAATCAAGAGAAATCAACAAGTTTAAAAGCTACAATAGAAGGAATTAGGCTACTAGTGGTAAATGGGCTCACCACATTTGGACCTTCCACCAATTCTTCCAGTCTTGTGTGGCTGAATTCGAGGCTTATGACATTCAGAATCTCCGTTCGCTCCTCGGCAGTGAAGTATTTGACCCATTGTTGCATACTCATTTCTGAGGCTTGTTGAGTGTTAACCTCGAAAACATCCACAATTCGGCGAGCTCCTAAAGTTGATATACACATAAATGCGAGTACATTATCTTCGAGTTTGTGCAATGTCACTTTGTTCGGATTTATTGTGAAAAGTTGAGCCAAATTTGAAACGAGCTGAGGCAAGCCGCAGAACCAAAAACACACGAGAGCCTTCTCATAGCTTACCTACAAAATTTTTCACATCGTTCACGGTAAAATCCTCGGATGGCATCCTAAGTTTACAGGAAATAAGTCGTGATAAGTTTTAGCTGAACTTTCAAGTGCAGCAGTTACATACAAAATCATACAACAAACAGCATATTCATAAGCTATAACGATTCACTTTTCAGTTGATCAATGAAAGTAAAACTTGGATTTCAGAGTTTCATACGTACCGCAGACCAAGTCCTTCAGTGGACTTAAAAATTATCGGGAAAGTAAAGCCGTTTTCTTGCACGTACTTTAGGTTGAATTCTACAATTAATGCAAAACAACTTGATGAGCACAAGTGTCAACATGCTGGAAGTTTTATTGAACAAACGAAACAAATACAGAACGCACCAGATCCATGCATCGACTTCACAAATTTTGCTCTCTCAAATTTGGGGCTTTCTAACTTTTCCTGAACACTAAAGGTTCGTTTCCCTTCAACAACATCATCTCCGTCATCCACATAATTTCTCCGCTGCTGACATCTCTGAGTAACACAACCAAAAAGGAAAAAAATTGAGCAGGAAATTGGTTAGTATGAAGCCTCCACACCGACCTTGCAAAGAGGGCAAGCTCGTGTGAGATCGAATACGCTACAGTACCGGCGAGGCGAAGCTAAATAATTATCAGAAAAACTATTCTAGAAGTACACACCAATCTGCGGCCTGTCTCCGAGTCTAGTTCCATTTTTGAGCCACGAACCACGGCTCATACACAGTGAAGGATATAAACACAAGCAGCAAAGTCTCCGTTCAACAACAAATTGCTCAGTTCAGTGATCTTCAATTCTACTGACGAGTAGTGTGAAGCATCGTATTGCAGTCCCATGGGACCAACCAGACCATAATAGTAATTAGGTTCTTTGACAAGAGATTGACATTGTCATGACAACGGGGCCTGCAGCGCTTTTGTCCTTCGCCTTTTGTAAATTTATCATTATCAAGATTATTCCTATCTGGATCTTTCGGTTGCAGTGAAAGTCTATCGCTTTCAACATTTATGAGCTTTTAAATGCCTCCACTTGCGTCGCAGAAACAAATTCTTAAACATATGGAACTACAAAATCAAAAAATGTATTTCTTAAGAGTTAAGACTTGTTTCCAAGCAAAAGTTGAATTTATTATTGTTCAGTTATTTCGATCCTTTCTTTCTTTCCTTTGATGTTCTTCCACAAAAAAGAATTGATTAATTAAACCACGAGTTTAGCTTTTAGGGTTCGGTTGAGCGAAACTCTGATTCAAAATCCTCATATGGTTGAGTTTTTCATTCATACAAACGCTACTGTTTTTCTGGACTTATTAACCGAACCTGATTTCAGATTTTTTTTTAAAAAAAATTATACTTTTGTTTTATGGAGGAACTCCACGAGATCTGAATAAGTGAATGGAGCCTCATCTCTAAACTTTCAAATAACATATTTTAATTAAATTAGTTAATATATATTAGTTAATAATATTAAAATGGAGGAAAGTATTTCTGTTTTTGGGGACATGGTGGAAGTGTATTTTCACCAGTTTTGGGAACGCCAACAAAGCTGCGGTAGACGTAATTACT